>JAPSES010000228.1:9506989-9523042 GCA_029822895.1 Maxillicosta whitleyi
CAATTGCTCCCATTCTAACTTGATTTATATATATATATATATATATATATATATATATATATAAAATTAGGAATAAATTATTGCAAATTTTACGGCATCGGTGACAAATGAATCAAGGCATTGGAATACTTTTTTCCTAAATTCCAGGAGTCTTGAATTTTTGGCAGTATGGCTGTGAAATGGGCATTGAATTTTGTTCTGTAAATCATTAAATTCTGTTCTAAGCAGTCTTACAAAGTGTTAAAGCTGCGTATGACTTTAATCACAATGTTTTTTTTTTTTTCAACTGAGTGATAGCCTTTTTCAAACCTGAGTGATAGCGTAATTATCACTAATCTATTAGTCTTTCCATGCTTAGTCATTTGAAAAACTTCCCTCAGGGTGAACAACAAATTTGCGAAAAGGCCTGAGTGATGTTTTGGTTTGTTATTTAAACAAGTGGAGTGGGTCTATGATGGAGTCATCTTCGAAGTTGTTCACCATGAGGGAAGTGATTCAGGTACGTAAGCACAAAAATTCTCATGGATTAATGGTAATTACCAGTATGCCGCATTTCCACTATGTGGAACCTACTCGACTCAATCACCAGATATTTTTTAGTATCTTTTCACCTGTTTTGGAACCTTGGCCAAGCAGAAAAAAGCTATTACTGGGTACCAGATTTCAGGTTCTTTTACATAATGGAAATGCAAAAAGGTTGAGTCAAGTCGAGCTGTTACCACATAGTAGAAACACAACATTAGGCTATCACTGGGGTTTTACAAATTAAAAAAATAAATTTGCGACGAAAGTCATACGCTGATTTAAATTTAACTTGTAGAAACCTGCAGGAACCCTGTGTACATTATGCAACAACCTTAGTGTGCCAAACAGAACAACGTACAAGGAAGGCCATATTGGTATAGTAAATGAAATCCACTAAATATTTGAGCAGCAGTATCACATTTGGTTAAGTGAGTGAGTGCTTTTTTGTTAAAGCCTCTTTTGGCTTCAAAATAGTTTTAATTGTCTATTAGCAAATGATTTTATTTTTCATTGATGCTTGAAAGTTAGTGCTAGGCATTTTTGTTACATTGTTGAGTATCTGGAGTAGTCAGGAATATAAATACTATGAACAATGTTACTGTTAAATTTTTATATAATAATGAATAAAAGTGTCTTTCTGCTCATGTATGTAGAACCCTGGTATTAAATTCAACTATGGTGATCCTGCAATGAATGTTGTTTAAACAGGTCTTTGTTTTCTTCCTCTTGTCAGGTTTCGACTACACTTTGAGAAGGAGAGTAAAGAGGAGGTGGAGAAGAGGAAGAAGATGGCACGGGAGAAGGTGCTGCAGCCTGTATCAGATAAAGAACTCGAAATCAACATCAATGACATCTATCCCTCAGAGAAAGGTCTGGTGGTTTTTAATGCCATCCTCATGAAAGTCTCAAAATAAGCCAACCAGACAAGCAGAGTAGGTTAATGGAGTGGGTCAGTGCTTGATATCCTCAAATGTGATTATTCACTCACAGGTCTTGGTTTCCCACGACGGCCGTCCTGGAATTATGAGATGACACGAGAAAGCCTACTGAGGAAAGAGGAAAAGTCATACAGAGAGTACCTGGATGACCTACACTCTAGAAACCCACCTGGATCTCTCAGCCACTTTGAGCACAATCTGGAGGTATGTAACTTTAATGGACACAGACAGTAGTTAAAAGAAAAGAGGTCATGGAGACATTGGACAGTAGCAGTGCATATGTAGGGGATTTTTTTTATTACTTTCATTCATCTCAGCCTTTAGGAAGACTAGTCCACAATGCCCAACCTGAAAGTATTTACATTAATCGTCCACCCTGAATATATGTATTTTACCTTAAGTCCATTCTACTACAAACCACTAAATAAACAGGTCAATTTTTCCTAAATTCTGACCATGAATTTTAACAAAATAGCAGGTGACATGAAGATTTCCACTGTCTATTTGTAACCTAGTATTTGTTTGCAATGTAGAGGGAAAAAATAATGGAGTCTACAGTTTCAGGATTGAACCTGTTCCAACATGTTTCAAGTACATAACCAGCTGAGCTGAAAGTGAGCACACTGGATGGGTGCTGTTGCTGGAATGCACAGCACTGTGTGAGGCAACATGGAGCAAAGACACTTCTCATAACAGTTATTGCTTCAAGGTTTAACAAGTAGTCTGGGTGCAGAGAAATATATGACAGATGTAGTTTACTTCATAGCCTGGTGATGCAGATTGTTGACAACACGATGATAAGAGCACCTCCACACTCGTGTGTCCATTTATCTTTGAGAGAACAGAGAGAGCAGTTAAGTTAGTTTATTATATGATCATGTGATGATGTTTCACATCAATTATAACCAGCACATTGACTTGATCACTTTTTCATCCAATCCACCCAAGCCAGCCAAAGTTTTTTTTTTCTAATTGGCCTGACCTAGAGGTTTTGGGTCAATCTCCATATCACTACCAGGCTGATTTGATCATGTGACAATCTGGATTTAAGCAAAAGAAATTCAAATGTTGCCGCGCTGAAACCACAGTCTAAAGGTCAATAAACCCTGACAACAGATAATAGGTTGCATTTAAAATGATCACTACATAGCAGTGTAACTGTGACATTCTTCACCTCAGAAGACATAGCTGTTGAACTTGTAATACAGCCATAAATCTCATGAAACTGTACCTTATGAATAATTTATTTAGGCAAAGTTGGCTCATGTTGGAATCTATAAGAATTGAATCATGTACTGATGGAATTGTTTTTTCTATTTTCTACTCAGGACAAAGTAAATTCACATATTACCTGCTGTGTTATTGCACACTTTTAATGGTGCAAAAATGGTAACAGTATTCTCAAAAGCAAACACCCTGTAGATCATTTAATTTCAAAGCGTAGGATGAGCTCAGAACACACATTACTGCAGAAGCAGAGCTTGAGCAGCTGGTGGTGTAATAAGTGACTCTCAATAATGTAGAGATGATACTGATAGCTTTTAGAGGGGAGCTGAGCAGAAAAAGTTTGCCAAAAAAAAATAACACAAATAAGCAGGTAATTTTGTCTGCTGGAATGGATATGAACTCCAGATTGTTACAACTGAACAATTTTGTAAGGTAAATATAAGTATAATCAAAATGTAGTTTTACAAAACCTTACCTGTCACCATTTAACACCATTTTGAGCAAGAACGGAGCACCAGATTCTGTTTTATGTTTCATATGGTCTTTATTTTTCAGCATAAACCCTTTGTCGACTCTGCTTCCTATTCATTTGCTCATTTTTGCCCTTTCTTTCAGACATGGAGGCAGTTATGGAGAGTGTTGGAGATGTCAGATGTCATCCTGCTCATTGTGGACATCAGGCATCCGGTGAGTGACGTTGTAGGGGAAGAAATGTTCAGCTTTGATCAAGCCACTAGATGGAGACACAGTCAAGGTCCTTCTGAAATCCTGAAATGGTTGAGATTATTAATTGGATTATTTAGCTATTATATATTTGAACATAATATTTACTTGTTTGTTGTTTTCATTGCATAGTTGGTAATCTAAATAATCATTTACAGCATAGCCAGCCTTGTTTTACAGGCACTCATATTGTCATTATCCTGGAGGTGTCAAGATGAGATAAAAAAGTTTGCAGGTAAAACAAGTAATGCACGTGGTTGATTGTAGAAAATCAACCAATCTTTTTACTGTGTTTTAGTGCTTTAATTATATCATTAAGGAAGAAAAAGTAATGTACTATGTTGTTTAAATATGAGATGGAGGTGGGATTTAATGTTTTCTTCTTCCCACTCCTTTTTTTGAGCAGTACATATTGAATTTGTTTTGTTATTACAAGTGTACACAGCAATTACTATTTTGTCTTGATCACCTTTGTTTATTTATGTATTTGCTCTGCCATTAGTTCCTTGTACACAAGAGATGTTTGATTTTTTTCCTCTGCTCATGACAAATCAATAAATGAATGAATTTGACCACTGGATTTCTGGTTGAGTTTAGAAGCCAAGCATAACTTTTACATATGAGGAAGTATGTGTTCAAGAATCATTTATCCAAAGCATAGATATAGTGTGGTAATATTCTTACTGAAATGAAGTAGTAAAACTTAAAGAGTGTAATGATGACAATCTAAATAGCTGCTCATGATCAGATAAAGTTGAAATGAAGTTTCTAATTACGAGGAGTGAGCTTCTGCCATACTTGGTTTTGTTTTTAAATACCATGCAAGATATTCTTGTGTGAACTGATTCAACTGCCTCTATTTAGATTTTCCAGTTTTAATGTAAAGTTTAAGATCAGCTAAACTTGTCTTTTTGCTGTTAATAAGGATATGATGTAAAGGGCTGTAATTATCTGTTTGAATAAAGCGTGCCCTTGTATAAACCCAGGTGCTGCAGTTCCCTCCAGCCTTGTATCACTACATCACAGGAGATCTGCAGAAGCAGGTGGTCCTGGTGTTGAACAAAGCCGACCTGTGTCCTGCCCCACTAGTGATTGCCTGGAAACACTACCTGACTTCCCAGTTCCCCCACTTGCAAATAGTCTGCTTCACCTCACACCCAGGACAGCCCTACAGCACAGGTGAGGAACAGGGAAAGGTAGAGGCAGGAACACAAGAAGAAGTCTGACTGATATACATAACAGATGACATCAGATAAATATACAAATCAAAATAAACCCCACACTCGGTGAACCTGTTTGCAATGTAATATCACCAGAATAACCTGCTGTGTGTGTGTCTGCAGATCTTATTACACTAAGAATAATCTGTCTGTCTGGTGTCCCTCAGTGCTCCAAAAGAAGAGGATGAGGAGAAAGGCAGACTGGAGCCATGCTGGAGGTCCTTTAGAAATCCTTAAGGCCTGTCAAGACATCACTGCTGGGAAAGGTAGAAATCTGTTTGCTCTTGAACTTCATTTATTCATTTAGACATTTATCATTTCCAGCAGGGGCACATTACCATTTCCACGTGTGCTTAGGTATTGATTGTGTTGACTCTTTTTGATTCTTTTTTCCCTTTATTTTGGTAGTTGACCTTTCTAGCTGGGAGCAGAAGATTCAGAGAGATGCTGTTGCCGAGCGACTGGGTGGCGAGCGGCCAGATGAAGGCACTGAGTCTGTGCTGATGGAGCAACAAACTGACAGTGCTATGGAAATGAGCAGCATGTCTCAGGAGCTCTACAAAGACGGGGTTCTCACACTGGGGTGCATAGGTAATCCTTTGTTGTAGCTGAATTAGTTGACCCTTGTTTTGATGTGAAAAAAATCACAATGTGTAAACCTTGCTTTTATTTTTAGTGTCTATACCTACTGCATATGAACCCATACAGTACAAGTTCTTACTCCAACTACCTGCCATTCAGTATTTCACCGCTATCTATCTCTATTGTCCATCCATCCATTTTTAGCCGCTTAGTCCCTTTCGGGGTCGTGGGGGGGTTGGAGCCTATCTGAGCAACTATGGGCGGAAGGCGGGGTACACCCTGGATGAGCCAGTTCATCGCAGGGCCACTCTCTATTGTCACTGCCTTAAAAAATTAACAATGTCTAAATTACTCCAAGATATTTATTTGGAATCACTGTAAAAATGTGTTTTGTCGAAAGGGAACTTTCCGCCGTTATCTTAAAACAAAATGTGAAAATAGCTCCCTGCAGCATTTACATTTATTAAAGGTGAAATAAAAATTATAATAAGTAAATAAACAAGTACACTCCCTGAAGTGTAGAAGAAATAGAAATAAATAAGTCCATAGAATTTAAATTTATACTGGCATTTGACATTTCAGGCATTTCCTGTTAGTGGTCTCAATGTATCAACATCAGATTGTGATGCAGAGAATGTAGGCACTTCACAGACAGAGAACAGCAGCTGCATCAGAACCAGATAAATACAGCTGTGACTAAGAAATAGTTGAGACATCATGGAAATGTACATAAAATAAAAAAAGAAATTAGATTTACTTGTATTCAATTGTAGTCAATATGACCTCAACATGTTTCATGTTTAATCTGATCAAATTCATTTCATGTATAAACATCCATTCCTGCACAAAGTAAATGTGTAATAAAATCATCTATAAAGATTAAAAACAGACTTCCTAAAAGAACCACAGGTAGGGATTTGGATATTCCTTCTAAAGTGACATGCAATAGATGGATTCATATTGTAAGATGATGATGACAAACAAAACATGAAATGCATTGGGTTAATTCTGGCTACAATAAAATTCAAATCTAAATACATTTTATTATTTCTACTTTTTTTCCACACTGTGACAACTTTTTTTCCATTTGGATTTGTACAATTTTAGATTCACTTATTTTTCCTGACCAAAAGTCAGCCCCTAGAAATTACATTGTCTTTTAATTCCTTGTTCTCAAACTGTTGTTTTTTGGGGGGGGGGTTTCAGGTTTCCCGAATGTTGGTAAATCATCTGTTATAAACAGTTTGGTTGGGAGGAAAGTGGTGAGTGTGTCTCGGACTCCAGGCCACACCAAATACTTCCAGACTTACTACCTCACCCCAACAGTCAAACTGTGCGACTGCCCCGGTCTGGTTTTCCCCTCGCGTGTCACAAAACAGCTACAGGTACAAACTCATTCTGCCACTCTTCAGGGCAGGCGTGGCCCTGTGTTTACTGTGTTACTTGTGCTGTAAAGAAATGTAATTGTGTTGAGCCACATACTCACTCACCTTTGGGAAAATGGGTTATTGATTTAATATGTTCCCATTTGTGAGGCTCCTGATGGGTTCCAGAGTAGTTGAGTGTGGTGTGTGCTGAATTTTTTGGGGTGTTTTTTTTTTTTTAAATTGATTCTTATTTTTTATTCATGTTTTTTTGTTATTTTTTTCCATGCTAGATTCTGGCGGGTATATATCCAGTCTCTCAGCTGCAGGAGCCCTACAGCTCTGTTGGTTATCTCTGCGAGAGGACTCCATTCCTGTCTGTCCTGAAACTTAAACATCCCAATTTACAGGAAAATGAACCTCAGCAGGGAAATCAGGGTTCTGAGGAGCTCAGCTGGACTGCTTGGGATGTGTGTGAAGGTAAGTGTTTAGTAAGCTTTTACCTTGTTCGATTATATAACTGATAATGTACAGCAATTAGAAAGTTAGACATTTGGTAGAAACCTATATCACACTGTCTGGAATTATTTTGTAGTAATGACATACTTGCTGTGCATTATCCACATATTGCACAGCTATTTACTGAAGAAATCATTAAATTGATTCCATATAATTTGATTGTTTGCAAAACAGTCTGTGCAGGCAGAAGTGTTAAAGTAATTACCAAGATAACCAGGATGCTCTGTATCTGCTATTACTGTTTATGCATCAAGTAAAAATGGGAAACAATGGTCTTATGGTCATATGGTATTCATAACACAATCTCTTACACAGAAGTGTGTATGTACAGTACAGACCTAAATTTTGGACACATCTTCTCATTCAAAGAGTTTTCTTTATTTTCATGATTATGAAAATTGTAGATTTACACTGAAGGCATCAGAACTTTGATTTAGCACATGTGGAATTATATACTTAAAAAAAGTGTGAAACAACTGAAAATATGTCTTATATTCTAGGTTCTTCAAAGTAGCCACCTTTTGCTCTGATTACTGCTTTGCACACTCTTGGCATTCTCTTGATGAGCTTCCAGAGGTAGTCACCTGAAATGGTCTTCCAACAGTCTTGAAGTACTTCCCACAGATGCTTAGCACTTGTTGGCCCTTTTGCCTTCACTCTGCGGTCAAGCTCACCCCAAACCATCTCAATTGGTGTCAGGTCCGGTGACTGTGGAGGCCAGGTCATCTGGCGCAGCACCCCATCACTTTCCTTCTTGGTCAAATAGTCCTTACACAGCCTGGAGGTGTGTTTGGGGTCATGGTCCTGTTGAAAAACAAATGATGGTCCAACTAAACGCAAACCAGATGGAATAGCATGCTGCTGCAAGATGCTGTGGTAGCCATGCTGGTTCAGTATGCCTTCAATTTTGAATATATCCCCAACAGTGTCATCAGCAAATCACCCCCACACCGTCACACCTCCTCCTCCATGCTTCATGGTGGGAAACAGGCATGTAGAGTCCATCTGTTCACCTTTTGGGCGTTGCACAAAGACAAGGTGGTTGGAACCAAAGATCTCAAATTCGGACTCATCAGACCAAAGCACAGATTTCCACCAGTCTAATGGCCAGTCCTTGTGTTCTTTAGGTGACTCTTGGTTTTCCTTTCCTGGGTCGGTCCTCATGTGAGCCAGTTTCTTTGTAGCGCTTGATGGTTTTTGCGACTGCACTTGGGGAAACTTTCAAAGTTTTCCCAATTTTACAGACTGACTGACCTTCGGCTTCCTCCCACTTCCAAAGACATGCACTTGGGGAATAGGTTGATTGGTAACTCTAAATTGGCCCTAGTGTGTGAATGGTTGTCTGTCTGTCTGTGTGGCCCTGCGATGAACTGGCGGCTCATCCAGGGTGTACCCCGCCTTCCGCCAGTAGTTGCTGAGATAGGCTTCAGCCCCCCCGTGACCCCGAAAGGAACTAAGCGGTTGAGGATGGATGGATGGATGGATGGACTAACCTTCATTTGTTCAAGTAATGATGGCCACTCATTTTTCTTAGTTGCTTTTTTCTTGCCATAATACAAATTCTAAGAGTCTATTCAGTAGGACTATCAACTGTGTATCCACCTGACTTCTGCACAATACAACTCCCACTTATTAAACCTGATGGGGCACACCTGTGAACTGAAAACCATTTCAGGTGACTACCTCTTGAAGCTCGTCAAGAGAATGCAGAGTGTGCAAACAAACAAAAGGTGCGAAACAAAAGGTGGCTACTTTGGAAAAATAAGACTATAAGGTGTTTCACACTTCACAAGATGTTTCACACTTTTTTGTGAAGTACATATTTTCACATGTGTTAATTGATAGTTTTAAAGCCTTCAGTGTGAATCAACAATGTCAATACGTAGTTATGAAAAGAAAGGAAACTCACTTAATGAGAGGATGTGTCCAAACATTTGGTCTGTACTGTGTGTGTGTGTGTGTGTGTGTATAAAATTCTTTGGAAGGCCCAAGATTAGTTTTTTCAGTGAGTTCATGAGTGTATTTTTATTAACAGTTGTTAAATTACTCAATGTTTTTGTCAATATTGTTACATTTTTTAGCCTGGGCTGAGAGGAGAGGCTATAAGACGGCAAAGGCAGCGCGGAACGACGTTTACCGAGCGGCTAACAGCCTTCTTAGATTGGCCATTGATGGTAGACTGTGTCTCTGCCTCAGACCAACTGGATACAGCTGCCTGAGAGGTAAAAATATTTAGGTTCATGTATTTTTCACATGGCACCTAGGCCGTCATATGTGTCATTAATTTGTTTGGTAATTAATGACCTGCAGAGCACTGGGAAAACCACCCGGATTTGCCTGAGATTATGGTTCTACAAGGACAAGCGACGACGACGACGGAGGAGGAGGGAGTGGGTGAACGCGATGATGAGGAGGACGGGGAGTCTAGCACTGAGCCAGAGGAAGAAAGAGACCGGGATGCTGATGATGATGAGGACGGGGATGATGAAGATGAGGGATTTGGACACCCGAGGAGGAACGAACATAAACCTTCTGGCTTCACTGTCAATATGTACAATGTGCTTCGGGAAAATGAGTGTGACTGATAACAGAGGAGGCTGAATTTTTCCCCGTCTAACCCAGCACACTTTTCATTCCGTTTTTTTTTCCCCCTGATCCTGCATTCCTTCTGATTTTTTTTTTTTTTTTTTGCATTAGCACTCCTTATGTCATTACCTTCTGTGTATATTAACATGACCTGTTCATTCTGTTTCCTTTTGCCCTATAATATACAGAGTATATCCATGCTGTGCCTCTGCTCTGCTTGTTCTTTAGTGTTGCTTCTTGGAATGGGTTTGGTTTGGATTGGTTTTCTTTGTTTTTGTTTTTTTGGGGGTAGGGGTTTGCATGTAGTTCTCAGAAACTGACATAGTAACTCCCTTCATTCTGGAATAATTACTGACTGGTTTTCAATCTCTGCATTAATAAGTGACCTCATAGCTGAGATGCCAAAGTTCAGGAAAGGATGTTCAAACAAACCAAATGCACTGTTGATATGATGTCATTCACTGGAGCAGCCATGTGGCTCTCGGATCAGCTGGAGATTTAAGAACATCACTCTTAATCTTCTTCATAAAACACAATATGTCAGAGTTTGGTTAAGGGGTGTGGGATAGGATATGGGAGATATTAGACCATAAAAGTTTTCAGTTACACGCATTATGGCTGTGTTAGAGGCGAATTGGCTCGCTCTATTTTCATTTCGATTATACTGTGTCTCAGAGTGATGTTTCATTTGGTGTGGTTCTACAAAGTCAGCAGGACATTTTAGTCGGAGGGAGGGAGGGAGGGAGGGAGGAGGGTTGTGTTGAATCCTGTATCGCTGGACAAATTGTTTCAGGAATTAAACTTGTAGTGTTTTAACTACTACAAACATTATCCTTCAATGCTGATATAGATAAACAGTATTTGGTGTGGGATTTGGCTACACTCATTCATCAACTTTGTACACTAAGGCAGTGCAGTTGTTTTAATCCAACTGGGACTGCAGTGACCACACAAAGAGAGAGACTGACCATCACTGCTTTCATCTGACTGATGTTATATATAACATTACGACTCCATTATACTCTACTGTTTGTTCTATGAACTAACGTTTGCAGTGTCAGATTCTGTTAATAAACCTGATGCAGATGCTCCTCAGTGTTATTTAAACTTTCTCTTAAACTCATGAAACTGTTCTTTTGTTTGACCAGTCTCTCTCTTTTTGTCTGTGATGTATGATGGCCCCGCTGCAATCCTGAGTGCTGTATTATCGTATGCTGTTCCCTTTTTCATGTATTTATAGAGGGAGCTTTACAGTACAGTGCTGTGTTACCGTGTAATACATCACACTGCAGCCACATGCAGTTGTTCCTATCACTGGTACAATGTACACAACTCTAACATGCTCATAGAAAGACAACACTCACAGTTGTGTTAACATTTTACAATTTGGTTTTTGGGAAATACAAACTGGAGCGTGTAGTGTGAGTGTGAAGGCTTGAGGTGTGTTCAGGCTATTTGCTGCATTCCACATTTCATTCCTTGTATGCCTAATGATAAACTGGACTGCTTTCTGCAATAAATAATCTTCTGAACAATCTTGGTGTTTTGTACTGTGTTAAAACACATCTTTATGGTATCTGTCTGTAACCAAGATGAAGCAGTGCATGTGTATAATTAAATATCAGGGGACAGTAAATATGACACCCCTCATGATTTAATTCCGATAATTAGACCATATATATAGGGGATGTGTGATGTCTAAATGTTTTTGCAAACTTTCAAGGTTTGTGATCAAAGTGGACAGTTTGGAAATGTCTGCATGTGCCTTGTAAGACTAATTATATTTTATCTACTGCCAGGATGCTACAGACTGAGAAAGAAATGTTTGTATTTTATGTTGAAGTTGTCTTGTAATTAGGTAGGGGACTTTGGTTTATGGTACTAAAAACACATAATTACTATAAGATTTACTTGTACTAAAAAATCACATGTACTTCACTCAAATCTAATTAAAAACCTCCCAAACTACTTAACTGGTGAAGTTCCAGATGGGCAATATCTGAAGCTGATTGCATGTAGAGAATTAGAAGCGCCCAACAACAAAATTGCTAAAGAATAATTTAACTTATTTCTAGCCTCAGCCCCAACTCAAGTATTTCTAAATGTGGCTGCTGTAAGTGCATGATAAGCTAATGTTACGCTGAATGTTTTGCATATAGATAGACAGTATTTTAGCACTGGATCAGCAACTTGTCAGGAGCTTTTCTTTTTTCCTGGTGCATTATGGGATGGATTCCAGCATACATTAACCTGTGTGGGAGGTGTAATGACAGATGCATTATATGATATGATCTATAGCTTTTCTAATGCCAAATGCTAATGCTAAAATCACAATGAAGAAAATATTTAATAATTTTAATAGAATGAAGGCATATAGTGAATGCTTTATATGAGATATATTTGGTAATTTAAGAGATGTACAGGAGTGAAAAAGAGAATGAATTTTCTGCAATAGGATATGTTTTAAGCCTTTTATCATTTTTGACTGTTGGTTTCTCCAAATACGGACAAATTTCATGTTATACATGACTACATTTAATAAAACTGACCTGTGTGGGCAGAAGCGTGTGCCTCAGACTAAAAAACAGCCCAGAGCATTGTCCACTGCACAAATAAATGTATTAACTGAGGGCTATGTGGAATAAATTAACACCTCCTCCATTCTCAAATAAAATAATTTACTTAGGCATCTGTTAAGAATTTTAGGTATATTATAGTGATTTACAACCCATTTGAGCTCTGTTGAATCACACTGTCATTATGAGATGACTAAATTGACACTGTTTGTCAAATTATTCACACTCTTGACGCCTATCCAGTCCTCCTGTCAGAGTAAATCTGGCTGCTGCTATTATCTCATTATGTTTATCGTGACCCACTGGGTACCATTCATGAGTGAGCAGAGACGCAATGATGATAATAACCACAGAGACCTGTCATAATCATGATTTACGGGATGGAAGTGGGTGGAAATCCCCCTCCTATTTTGCATAATTTGGATTCAGAGCAAACTTGTATGTTACTTAGATGGTATGTGCTGACTAGATAAACTTTGATGGGGAAAAGAGGAATCATCTGGAATTGTTTCCGATTCACTAGAGTCAGGCATGCATCACGAGCTGCTTAGATTCCTCCAGCTTTTGCCTGAACCATGTTGTGGCCCTCAAACCTGTATGGCAGTAATTACAGCTAGACAAAGACCCCAGATTTACTGGTGCATGACACCATAAATTTCTACATTGTTAATTACATTCTGGTGTGTAAAAAGTCTTTGTTGCCAGGATTGCTCAGGCCAATAATACCCATATGTTTTGAGTTTACTCTTTTTTCATTTTGGAAAGCTTTCTCATGACGTCGTCAGGCTGTTTTGGGGTCTCTTACCCACGACCCACCCTTCCACCTCTTCTCCCATGTCTCTTGTTTGCCCTTTTCTTTCTCCCTATGTGACCCATGCTAACATATGGGTGAGACCAATGAGTAAAGAATTGGTTTCATATGAGAGCTGGAGCATAAGCAGAACAGAAAAATTCATTAGTCTGGAGGTTTATGTGCTCCCTTGGGCGCTGTACACACACAAACTCAACACACACACATACACAGGTGACCTACAGAGTGAATTGGAAGTTGTAAAAAGCTTATACTATAAAAAAGGACAACAATAACCAGTTACCATAAAAAAAATTTAACTAAAACCAAATTAAAATCCCTGCTGATTTGGGCCAAAATGCAATTGGCTTCATTATGGCATATTATAAATGTGTATCTGAGCTGACAGGTACACCTTTGTGGTCACTAGAGGGCTATCAAAACCAGCAGTAGTATCAATTGACCAGTTAATGGTCAGATGCACTAAACAGCTTTTACACAGCCTTTTCATTTGTAGTATGCACCATATATGCAAAGTTTAAATAGCTTTTAAAACCCAGTGGTCAGGGAGTTTCTCTGTCTTGCATGGCACATTCAGATGTTAATGAACAGCTTTGATTTACAGTATATATGTATGTAGTATGTATGGAAATGAGACCACACAGATTGACACACACACACTGATTTACAGCTTGGGCAGTTGTCCCCCTACTCAGTGTCCTGATGCTTCAGCAGCACCGTGGGGGGTGACGAGGCCTTGACTGTCCGTCCATCACCTCTATTTCTTCTCCTGTTTCCCACTTGTTTCCACAATCCCTCTCAGTCAAGCTCACATAAAAGTGAATGAAAGAAAAAGGTGTTTGAGATAAATTTAGGTGTAAAAATATTAGTGACACTTAGGGGTAACATTTCTTTTACCTCCAGAGCAGAAAATACATGCCTGTTTTCTTTTCTTCCTGCATCTGCAACAACTCAACAAACTAACAGGTCAACCCTTACATAAGTCCTGCCTATGTCTCAGTGTTGGAGACTGTGGGTCTGTGATCAATTCCAATTGTCTGTCAGTCTGCAGGATTTAAAAAATGACTGAATCTTGGTGTATGCAGACAATGGACTGAGGATGAACCCTTGAAATTCCCAAGATCCATAAAAAGGGGCAGAAGCTGAGGTATTTTTTTTCTTGTTTACTTTCACTGGAGAGCCACAGGCAAACAAGAGTAACAGTTAAGTGAGAAAAAAAATTTGATTAATCTCATACTGGCACCAACTGAGGAGTTAGAACAATGACTAAAAGGGGAAAAAAAACGCAAGTTATAATTTATGGTATGTTTGTGGTCTGCGCTCACTGAACGGGCTTCCAATTGTTATATGTATTTATTATTGTGTCTCAGATATATAAGTCTGTTGTCTGGTTGCTTCCAGTTGTGTTTATTGTATTTGTATTCATGTCAGTTCAGCCATTTGTAAGTACTGTACTGCCCAAGCCAAATGTACCCTATGGGGACAATAGACCTTATTCACAGCGGACCTTTTCACTCGGCATGGCAGAAAATGCCCAGGTATAATTGTTTTAATTCATAACAGCAGTTTCATTGTGGCTACATCAGTTCCAGGGTTTTGTTTTGGGCATATAGACTCACTGGGACTCTGAAATGGAGCAGATCCATTATTAGTATTATTAGGATCACCTGTGTTTTTCCTGCAGTAACAAGCCAAAAACATCTGCTGTAACAAGGCCTACCTTAAAGCTTTTTACCTCTCTGTTGGATTCTTCTTCAATCTGTCCTGTCTATAGAGAAAAATGCATTGACAATGGAAGCTAAGTACCTTAAAATCAATTGAATAGCTTGTACCCCACCCACATTTGTAGTGGTGTCTCTGTAAACAACACACTTTTCAAGCGATCAGCACTCAGCAAACTCTCCCAGCGGTATGTCAGCATGGGACAAACTCAAAAACAATATTTGCCACAGCGAGGATTCAACCCAATGTGTACAGAGCAATTTTCTCATATTCCTCCCGCAGAGGGTCACAACATGGCAGCTGGGTTTGTTTGTTCAAAGGACTTGTGCTTGAGTGTGGAAAAGGCCTGAGCCCTGTTTGACACGGCACTCTCGAAAACACAAAGCACTGCCAATGCAAACTCAGTGTTTTATAGCTCAGTAATACTGTAAATAGTGATGGCTTCATGTATTTTAATCACGACATTGTTGTAAAAGTGCAAACCTGACTGTGTTTCTCTGTGCTGCGGTGCATGAATGAGACCTCTTTGGTCACTGGCTTATGTGTTTGTCTGTGACCCTGTTTGTGAGTTGGAGTCCATGTGTCAATAGATATTTTTAGCACCGCCTCTCACTGCATTGCAATGGCACTCATTCACACCCCTTCAAAGCCCCCCCTCCATTCCCTCCCCTCCTCACCTACCCTGCACACAGTCCACCATAACATTCACTCTCACTAGAAGTAGCTAGCAACAGACTGCATGAAAGTTTAAAAAAGGGAGGGAGCATTTTCAATCCAGGAGTGGAGACACAGGAGGCAGATCAGACCATGGTTACCATGGTAATAAAGTCCTCAGGCAAGGCGCTCAGAATTACTCCAATAAATTAGCTGAGTTTAGTTTTTCCCTCAGGCTTCAACCAATTTGAATATTAATTCAAATAATTAAAGGATGGCTATAATTATATGTCTTCGAACACACCCACATAGACTGGAAATATGGTGTGACTGTTTGAGGCAAGTTAAACTTGTGTCTGAGCTTAAAAGTAGTGGTGAAGAAAACCCAAACATGTAATTGGTAAAGACAGAGGGTGGAGGGCCAGACACAAAAGATCAGAGCCATCCGACAGTGGTTATAGCAAATAATAATTCCCTTTGTGCTATTGTTAGTAGAGCAGAGTGTTAGGAGAAGAAAGGAAGTCCATTCATTCAGCGGCCGGCCAGGACAGGTGAGGAGAAGGAGAAGAGGGGGGTGGGGGGTGGGAAGCAGAATCTGGGAGGGGC
>JAPSES010000228.1:9526652-9561100 GCA_029822895.1 Maxillicosta whitleyi
GAAAAAAGGAGAGGGTGGGGGTGGGGGTGGGGGGGGTTAGTGACAACAAAACAAAACTCTGTGGAGGAACGGAACATATTTTGTCAAAAGAGAAAAAATATGATCGGGGCTGGGCAACGAGAAAGTGAGACACAAAAAGAAAGGGAGAGGGGAGGCACGAAGAAGAAAGGAAATAATACTGAAAAAGGTCATGATTTCTGCCAGGGGATTTGCAGTTGCCCAGACAACGAACAAAGCAGAGCCAGTTGGACGATGTGCTCAACAGAAAAGGCTGAAAAGAGAAAGGAGAGACTCTGGAGAGTACGGCAACAAGAGCTTAGAGCTTCTCTCCTCATCAGTACGATCATTTCTGGTGTTCAGTCAAATATTTAGTGAACTGCACAGATAATAACAAGCGTCCACATCATACCTCGCACTAAATCATCCCCTATATTAATGTGAGAGTTTAAGACAAAGTTTAGAAAGAAACCCAATGCTTTAATGAAACAAGGAAACCAGAAAGCAATAAATCACAATTGCTGTGTGGCTGAATACAGAGAAAATCCAGTTCACAAGATCACTTCTAATAAAGGACTGAGGGAATTAAGGTTAACCATTAAACAGATGAGATTTGTTTTGGTTGGTTAAGCTATGAGTTGAAAAGTAGTGAGAGAATGTTAATGATATGCAGAGAAAATGAGGCCAAGCCAGATAAAAGTCCAGCTAAAGTCTTTATAAACACAAAGAAACTTGAGAGTGAGAGAGAGGGTGAGGATGATGGGGGAGTGGAAGGGGAGGGAGGTGGTGAAGGTGGCCCAATGGAGCAGAGAATGTGGAAAAGCCAGAAATTTAATGTGGGAATTGATAGATGTACAGAATGGGTAACATGTACTTGCTAGTATGCACAAATACTGCACTTATAATTATACTTTTGGTGTTGCATATAATAATTTATTGTAATTCTGTGTTATTTTAGTGGTAAACAAAATTATTAAAAGATGAAAGGAGTCTTATTTACAGAAGTGTCTGTACAAAAGTCTGTACAAAAAGGCACACAAAAGTTGCACTGCAGAGTGAATGTGTGCTCCTGTCGTCCTGTTTACCCAAGGTGGAGCTCTGAGTTTGGTAATGACCTTTATTGTCTCTTCTTGCTGATTGAGTGCCAGCTAAAGTTTCCCACCTCTGTCGGGAAGGCAAGTATCAACAGATACCATACCAGCAACTCAGTCCTTTACAGTCTGTGTGACTCTGACAGTTTACACTTTTGATGTAATGCAGCAGTTTCATACACTCACAAGACTCTTTTAAAACATAAATCTCTCCCCTGCTTTGCCTCTGGGTCCCCTATCAACAACTGTCATGGTTCCAGATCCATTGCCCTGTTTTACTGCAAACCCTTCAATCTGAGTCATTACAGCCCAGGGGCAGTAATGGTATACAGTTACACCAGCAATACTCTGTAATAAAGTTTCCTTCAGAGATAAATACCGAGGCAGAGTGTTGTGGGTTCACATTAAATGGTCCAGTCCATTTAAGATGAGGGGATGATAGGTGTCAAACTGATAATTGAAGAAGTTTACAAGTTTATATCATCGAGGAGTTTCTTTCAAAACAGCCAGTATATTTTCTTACATGTAAAGGGTTAACAAGGTGAAGGCATTCAGTGGATCATGTGTCTTATTCCCCCAAATCTCAGCGTTCCTGTAACAAAACAACTCCCATCGCTCAAAGGTTTCACATTGAATTTCACTCTCTGGTGTTGTTAAGGTCACAGCTCCCGCCCACACTGAGCTTTGATTGGCCAGTGGGTCTTCCTGAATATTTAATCAGACACCTTGCTCAGAGCTGTGATTCGACACAGCCGGTGCAGTTATGTAAATGAGCACCTGGTGGCGCCTGCTGGCCCGGCGGCGGAGCCTGCGCCGAGGTTGGAGCCGCGCGGCTGGTGTTTAGACTCAGAGAGGGGCCGAAGCGCAGGGACCCAGGACGGTGCTTCGTCTTTAAACAGTCCTCCTGCAATTGTCGATAAGTTTTATAAACCTGGGTGTAGTGGGAGTCAGTTTGCGGGGACATTAGCAGCCGCATCATTCAGCGTTTTTTCCGTTGTTCTGTGAGTTTTGAAGTCGGACACTGAGCGCAACAACTCCTCCGTTTGGATTACAGACACTTCAGAGGACGCGTTTTCACTGCTCACGTCGAAAACTCATCCTTCTGTTTGATGTAGAGTTCATCTAAAGTTTTGTGGCTGCTGTTAAAACAGACTTCTTCGTATCTTCTCGGTAAGTTATGCCAAACTGCATGTATTTCTCCGCAGCCGTGCGCGTTTTCGTTCCGCGCACTTCGCTCCAGCTTTAATACAGTTACAGCGGATATACCCAGCTGTCTGTCTGTGTACACGTCTGTGTGTCTGTCTGCCTCTCACTCTGTGGCTTGGCGTCTATAAGTCTCGGTGTGAGGCGGGCACGGCAGTCCTGGCCGGTGGCCACGGGCTGTTGGAAAGCACAGACGGTTGGTGTAACGTTGCGCCTCCGGGTCTGTGCTCGGTTGTGTGGCAGATACATTGTGGTATTTACCGGCCGCGTAGCTGAAATATTCTGACACTGTACATCATAGTCTAGACTTGATGCAAACTGTACTGTTTAACGTCTAGCTAAATCAGGATCTTTGGCAGCAGTAATGACATTATTCAAGGTCCGGATTTGTGCCAAGACTGCTGCTTTCACTTAGTTAATATTTCTTCAGAACACACTTCTATGGTATTCTCCATCATTGCCACTTTCAGCCCAAGGTAAAGGGATTTGTATGCTGTTCTTTACACCTCGTTTTCAAAACAACTCCTCTTCCCCAAGTTATGTAATTCTTCTTGGCGTGTCAAGCTTTAAAACTGCTCAAGTAGAGGATGAAGGGCTCAGTAAAACGTCTTAATGTTTGGAATGACCTCCTCACATCCAGGTGTTGGCCATCACACTGACCATTAACCCTGTGACCTCTCAACACCACAGGTGACCTCCAATAAGAGTGTGAGCTCTGGTTTCATGCACCTTTGGCCACAAATTAGGTGTTTTTTTCTTTGGGGACGTGATCTGTCCCCAGAACCAAACCTGGACTTGGCACAGCTGGCTGGAGCTGCAGGGAGGAACCTACTTTAAACGTGTTTAGACTCTGAGAAACCACTCGAGAAAGACTTTGAGGAAGGTGTTTTAATGATGTTGAAGGAGAGAGTGGTGTATGGTGGTTTGGTTATAAATGTTTGCAGAACGCAAGGACAAGCTGCATCTGTGAATATTTTAACCATGTGCTTTTTGGATGCATGCGTTTAGGAACTGCATGCCTCTGTGCCTGCAGGAAGGCAGTGGCAGTCTGATGGACTAGTTAACAATGAGCTTTAGTGGATGTACAGTGCTGCGGGCAGTCACCTCTCTCACCACAAGGACTGTAGATTGGGGTAGTTATTGGCTGGGGGACAGAACAGGCAGTCCAGAGGAGGTGTAGTATTGTTAGACTTTTGGGAAGAGGAGGAGGAGGTGGGGGTTTGGCGGGGCTGCCTGTGCTATTTGCCAGTAGATAGTGAGGCAATAAAAGGCCATTTTCTCTCCCTCTCCCTCCCACTCTTGCTCTGTTGCAAAGTCAGAAGCAGAAAGTGAGAAAGAGTCCTCAATGATGGTATACAGCTCTTCACAGTAAGGACAGGTCTACAGGATTCTGGTCTAATGGGCATCTGGCTGCTAAATCTCCCAGAGCATCTTACAAGAGTCATCTGCCCCGCTTAACTGCTCTGTATCAGCTGTGCAGTTGTGCCAAGAAGATACAGATTATATTATATACTTGGACAGACCAGTTATGTGAGTATAACTGCACAGATTTTTATTTTTTTTTATTGATTTGTCTTCATCTTGGCAGGCGAAGAGGAGAAAATGACATTAATTACATAATATTATTTGTTAAGCGTATGCACAGAGCTAAGGAAATTTGTGTGACAGAGTATGGTAGCGGATGTATTGGTTTCATTTCTACTTTAATTTGAAGATTCAGGTGTAAAAGCCTTGAACACTAATTTATATGTGCACTGAATTGAGTTTTAAAAAATTTTTATTTTTTTTTCAGTTCAGTGTTGGTGCTGTTGTTCAGTGGTTGTAAATACACAGATGCATGTCTCTTATGCAGTCTTGCATCCACGTAACAGCAGCGTTTGGTCTATGCAGTGAGAACATTTGTAACGTCTCAGGTTGATTATTAATCCCAGTCTTTTCTGCTCTATTTGGGTCATTGTTTCAGTTGTAGCCACACTGTGACTCTTTGTTTGTTTCCTTTACGGTTGTTGACCAGTCTGAAAAGACTTCTGGCAGGTGGATAAGAATTTAAAACCTGAAAGACAAAACTGACACAATGAGCAAATTGCATGTTTTGCAGTTGGTTGACCTTTATAGAGGGAGCTAATGTCGCTATTTAACCACACAAAAGACCATAGTGTTGAGGATTGTGTTTTTAGTCTGAAGAACTCTCTTTTACATGACTCAAAGATCAGCAGCGACTAGATTCAGCATTCAGTTGTAATTGGTTTCCATTTGGCACTGTGAGGCATGTGGATGATTTCATTTCAGTCCATACACTCGACACAGTTACCTGGCTCTACTCTTAGTCGTTTTTTAAGGGGAATTGAAACCAGTAGAAGCCTGTGCTGTCCACCTCATTTTCCTAAACCAATTTTCCCCTCAAGTCTAGACAGCTGGACTTTTTCAATTGCATTTCCCTCATGTGTGGTCACATGATGAGCGACTTGGATGAGACTGTCAGGGAAACAAATTCATTGTGTAATGGCTGGTGACACTTCAAAGCAGGGTCCAGGGTGTTCTCCGGGTTTAGTTGTCTGTGAATTTTCAAATTTGATTTCCTCCTCCTCCACAGTCCAGCCATCTCTCAGATCAGCCCTCCCCACTCCAACAGCACATCTTCATCTCCCTTTACATATATCCCACCCTACCATCCAGCCTACCTTTGATCCCCTAATTGATCATTCTAACAAACTGTCTCTTTTTTTTTTTTTTTTTACATCTAAGATGGAACTCAGATTTTCCCTCTTCATCTTCTCTCTCTCCATTCCCTTTGAAGCAGCTGTAGATGTTTCATTTACCCCCCCCCCCCCTTCTCCTTCCTCCACTCATCTATCTCATCTTCAGCCTCCCTCTCTTTCCCATCATCCCTGGGAGTCTCCTCATTTATCTGTTTGCTCTTCCCGGTGAAGGGGCTCTAGTTAGATTGCACAGTTGCAGCTTGGATATAAGCAAACTGGGATTAGATTTTGGATCCTGAGGTCATTTCAAAGAGTTCCTTGTAGCATCTTATCATTGTATCTCAGAGTTTTGCTTTAATGCTCCTTATAATGCTGTATCTTGAGGAATTCATCTGCATGGGCCCTAACAGCAACACAGCCATGTGTTGAGACTGTGTGTGTCCTAATGAATGCGTTTCACTTCATTAATCATCAATATGTAGCAAAGCACTTTTTACATAAAACACAACCCAAATGAAAAGTAATACTTCTGTATTGCATAATTTCTCAACTGAATTACACATTCTATGGCTGATATTAGGCTGTGATTAAATCCTATGATGTTTGGTTGAATTATTGATCTAATAATGGATACGGACACTGGCTGAGTGCTAATGCTGCACCTTCATGAGCTGAGTGCAGCTGTGAATCACTCTGAGCTTCTTCACACACTTTGTCAACAGCAGACAACTCGAGTTATTGCTTCTGGAAAAAGAAGGTAAACCTTTATAAAAGATGTAAACTCAGAAACCTAAAAGCCAGACTGTGCTCTGTTCTTTTTCTTTTCAGTGTGTTTTTTTTTTCATCTCTCTTCAAATCCTCACACTGTGGTGGTACTCAAGCACACTTTGCCTCTTGTGGCTCTGTATACTGTTAATAATTACTAATGGCTTCTGGCAAAGTAAGTGTTAGGACATGGAAGAAAATTCTGTTCAACATCAAAGGTTACCTTCTTTTTTAATGTGTCCTCTCTTTCTATTATAAATTTTAGCTGTAACAACACCTACATCAAGTGGGAGTGGGGGTGGGTCTGTCTCTCCCTTCCAGGAGTTTGGAGGGGCACATTAACACGAGAAAACTGCTGTGTGATGTGTAATTTAGCTCTTTTTAGGAGGCGTTTTCTTTCAAGAAGGAGGAGGACTGCAACTGTAGTGGAGGTATCAGTCTGTGCCGGAGGCTTTTAACAGTGATGTAGTGTGTGTGTGTGTGTGTGTGTATGTGTGTAAATGTTTCATCAAAGCCCGGACTTAAAGTTAATGGGGTCACCACAATTTCGAATTTGCTTCTCTGTAAATTTACAGAAAGTAGCCTACATTTATGTACTTTCTGTTTGCGAGGTGCAGGAGCTAAACATTAAACAGATCGAAGTGTCTAAAAAGCTTTTCCTCTCTTTTCAGCTGCCCTTCGTTTTAAATGAAAAGAAGACATCTGTTAGAAGGCTAAGTTTAGCCACTCTGTTTTTCTCACTTTGACTCAAAATGCTGAGTCTGACTGAAGTCATTCCTGTTTGACCTGATCTCCTCCTAGTTTTCTTTTTGCTGTGTTCTACCTCTCCCTCTTTCCTGTGTTGCCCCTCTTTGTGTTTCAGTAGTCGCACGCTGCATGAATAATTCTCACCGTCCTGTGGTTAAAGCAAAGAGTTGCCTTTGTCACTCTCTCACTGTGTCATTTTGAGTCTCTCCGCTCAATTGCTGGAGGGAATTTTCTTCTATCAGGGCTTTTTCCATGTCTGTCTGTCTGTCTGTCTGTCTGTCTGTGACCGTTTTCTCTCTGTCCATTGTGAGAGTAGCACTGTGCTGTCACATGCCTCTCTGTTCTCCTTTCACCCCATCCTCCCCTCTGCTTCTCACTTGCTCTCTGACAGGTGGCAGTGAGACTGTGTAAATTGAATTCAGGGAATTGGGTTGTGGCTTGCCATCACACTGCTGCCCTAGTGTCAACCTAGAACCAGATAGCCACATACATTCCTGCTGCTGCAGTCATATTCACATGCTAATGCAACTGCGTATCTACCACTTTCTCATTAAGATTTTTACACCCAAGCTTCAACTGAGGTCACACTCAGAGCTAATCACTGCAGCACTGGTGCCATTCAGCAAATAATTCAAGTTCACTCTCAGAAGAATTGACTTTTATTAACTCCCTTTTACTAGAAAGTAAAGCGGCACCTCTTTTTTTCAGATGGATTATACAGAGAAAGAACGACAGAAGCATGAGGCAGAGATAGTCTGTCTACATGTTCTGACATGTTTGGACCTTTAGCTGTGAGAACCGACACTTGGTTGTCAGTCAAAAACCAGTTTCTCAAAATAAAGTATAACACCCTCTCCTCTGGTGATTGCCCTTTGCGTGCACACAGAGAAAAAAATCGCTTTATGTTTCACACGCTACAGTAAAAAGCAGAGTCGGCTCATGTTGATTGCCAGAGGTACAAACAATGTTATCACTTGATGGGATAGAGTTTTGTTTTAATTTTTGGTACAGCCTGTCTTATGTTCCTCTGGGTTTTGTGTGGTGTTATGTTGTTTATACTGTTTACCTGATCAAGTGATTTTTCTTTTTACTGCCTTTTTACAGATGCAAGGTCTAGTACATGCTGCTGTTTGATTATCATAGTTTTCATAAACCTCCAAATGTTTCCTTTTTCTAATGACATCAAAATATCGTATGTGGTTCTAGTGATTGATGAATGAACTGTCAAAATCAAGATTATTAGGAAAAGTATAAAAATCATAACAGAATCTGAATTGTTCTGTTAAACTTTATGTAGGCTAGACCTTTCTTCTTATATATTATTTGGTGTCATTTGAATTATTTGGCTTGTTGAGGAGCACTGGTGTGTGGAGATTGGTGTTTAAACCACAATATGTTAGTGTCACTGTTCATTACCTCATAGATGTTGTAGTTTCTTGTTTCCTGCCAGTTGATACAACTGCTGGTACTTTCTTTACAGACTAACAACCATGCATCAGTGATACGTGCTCTGCTGTTGTTTCAAAACAAAACAAAAAATGGTTTAAGGATAATCTAGTTTTGGTCCACAAATTCAGTAACAGGCATTGTTTTTAATAGGAGTTGTTGTTGAATTTACAAGGAACTCATTATACCTTGTGTGCATTTGGTGGTTCTTCATACTTTCACAATCACATTTTTTTTTGTTTTTCTATTATTGCTCTTCCTGACCACTGCCCCCATCAGGAGAAAGATTGAAAAAAGAAATTGCATTTCCGGCTGAAAGCTTATAGCAGTACTTTTTTTTTTCTTTACAAAAAAGGTTTGGGTGGCTACTGTTGATGAAGGCATTCTTCTTTTGCCAAACCAACCTGTGGTAATCAGTCACCATTTGTCTGTGTCTACCATGGACATTTGCTGAACAATGCTGAAAAGGGGTAAGTAGATGTGTCTGATCCAAGCCCAGGCAGAAAAAAGGGAAATATGGTTGTTTGACTTTATAGATAGATTTCAGCTTTGTGGGGCTGCATTATAATGAACCCACCATTATTACTTTAATTCCTTCCTAATCCTTTAAAGTCTGGTACATGGGTCTTCATGCTACACTTAACATCAGTCTTTGCCTTTGAATTAGATTTGTCATGAATTGGTTTGCTGCTTGACATCTCTGTATGTTACTCACCTTGCTGGGTCTGTGTCATCAGGACGGTGAGTGTAAACTTACGTATTTTTCAGTGAAAGCTGAGCTATCTTAATGAGTCATGAGAAGTTCAGCTGAGCTACACTATATCTAGAGGCATGATTTGTTCTTCCACTGCCCTCTCTTTGCTTTCTCTTGTATTTCATCATGAATCACCACCTTTTTCACATCCAGCACTTTCTCCTCCTTTTTGTTTTGCCTTGTTTTGGCTCTAAGGAAAGCTGCTGTTTAATTAGTTTTTCTGACTTGGCCACTGTCGCTGTCTTCTCCTTTAACTCATTACCCTCTTTAGTGATTCATCCATGTTTCCACACTGTAGTAAAATCTGACTCCACTTCTGTGATCAGCACTTATTGTGTTCTGTTAACATGGTGACACACAGCGGTACTATTTGATGACCAATGCATGACCAACACTATGACCAATAACAGGAAAATCATCAAAGTCAGCCATAGTTTCCTGGCATATCATGGGTCATCAGTAGATGTTACTGTAAGTAATCATTGCATTTACACTCTCTATTATTAGTATTTCGCCATACTGAATTAAAGGATGTGTGGAAAAAAAAATACTATTCTGATTGATATTTAACATAAATACACTGAAGGAAATGTGTGCAAGATGAAAAAAAGAACCCCAAGGACAGATTTCTGCCACCAAGAAAATGTGTAACATTCGTTAGAGCGAGTCGTCTATAAAAACAAGGAAACAGTGGCCTCCCCAGGGATCAGCTCTTCACACAACCCTCCCTGCTTCTCACAGGAAACATGCTTGTTTTCAAGAAAGTCATCAGATGACCTTGTGTCTGGGACTGGCACCATCACAGCCTTCACAGAAGACTGAAGATGAATTCACGCTTCCTTGTCTTCAGGACTCACAGGGCAGCAGTGCATACATCCTCATCAGTGTCCTCATGTTTGACGGAAATCCAAAACAAAGAGCTCACCACACTCTGTGTCCCCAGCGGCCATTAGTCACATCTAACTGAGGAAGTGTGTTACTCTATCTGGTCATGATGAGGGGTTTCACTCTGAAGTCTGTTTATGGAAGAAGAAAGATAAAGAAGGGAAACAGTGTTTTAAAGGCTTATATCATGACATGAGAAGTAGGGTTTACAGACAAGACTTTAAAATATGGACGTGTACGTTTTCATCCTCTCAGAGTAGTGATAGATATAGACATGTATTTAAATAAATGAAGTAAAACAAATAATAAACTGTCCTTTTTTAATGAATGTTCTGTAATGAAGATTTCTGACAACCACTTGTTTCCAACATCAAGTCTCTTTGTGCCTGCATATTTTTGCCACAGAACAATGGAGATTTTAAAGTTTACGAGGTGCATGGAATGCACCATTCCCATGTCTGAGTGTCAAACTATGACACAGACCACAGTGGGAACAAAAGCTACATGTCTGTAAATGAGACCAAAGTGCAAAACAGATTCTTGTTTTTGTTTTCTTTTTTTTGTTTTTTTTTTACTTAGTGACTACTTTGGTACATACACTTACCTGCCAATGCATTGAATAGACTTGTGACTTTTACCCCTCAAACACAAAACCCACGCATGAGTGTCACTTCTGTTTATAACACGTGAAAAGCTATTAGATCTATATTAAGTAAGAAAGATCTTCATTTGAGGATATTATTTTTGTCACCCAGCCCCAACAGGACTATATTATAATTAACTCCCCGCTACATGTTATTGATACGCTGGTTCCAATAGTGACTTGTTTTAAATCAATGGCAGGAATGGATGAATATTTACAAAGGACGTGAAGAGACCAGACAAAACATGAAATACTCAGGAACCAACAATAAACCCCAACTCACATTCTTTTACAAACCTTAAATTGTTCATATTGATTAAAAACAACTACTACAACTACTTGGTTGTAAAACATGCAGTGATGCTATGCTCAGGCACCTTTTGTGTGGTTTTAGATCTCTTCAAATTCTGTGGAAATTACACCTGAATCCAGTGAATAAATCCATATATTTTTTCATTTTTTTCCACGGTTTTAGGGATGTTTTTGTTTTCTTCACATGATTGTTTTATTGTGTAGTGCTGTCATCATTACTGTGATGTGTGTCATGATGATATCAATTTGTGAGCTACTCTGATTTACACTTCCACGCACAGTTCAGTAACATGAGTTGATCTACCTGCATAAGCCAATGCTTTTTCTTTGTTTTTCATGAACACCATCAGTTGATTATGTACATGAGAATGGAGAGCACTTTGATGATCCTTTGCAGCGCTTCTCATACTGTATTTGATGAGACTTGGCTGAAAATTAAGTTAAAATGGTTCAAATGGTTTGTTATCACATCAAGGAAAAGGAATAAAGGCAAACATTTTCATGGTGAGAATCATATGTTCAGCATGTTGAGTAAGACTTGGATGATGACACACACTGAAAACCTGGACTGTGTGATTGAGTACCTTTCCTAGGTCTGTGGACACCGAGTTTTTAACGTCCTGACAAAGACTGAAGCTAATAACTGTCTAGAAATGGAAATAGGAAATTACGAACAAGCCTATGAGTTATAATGACCCGTAGAAAATGGTCTACGGTAATATAAACATTATATAATTTGCAGTTAATGGACTAAAACCTGAAAAAATGTATGAATAATTCTTTAGGTCATTCCTGACATTTGGGGTGGCTTCATTACACAACTGGAAAGAATAACGAATGCTAACATTTGGTTCCAACATGAGAGGCACTCGAGAAAAGACGATAACCAGTGCCAAGGCGGTCCTGCCATTTTTTTTTTCTGAGGCAATCTAATTATAGAGACTCTGGCAAACTATCTTTAATGATGCAATGACTGCGAACTCAAAAAGTCTCCCTCTGTCTGCCTCCTTTCGACTCGCCCCTCTTGTCAGTTGTGTTTGGTTGTACGGGACAGAAACGGCAGCTGCTCATAAGTATTCATTAGTCCTGCTCGTGGATTACTCCAGACAAAATGTAATAGCACAGATTGGGCTCCACACAGCGCTGCCTCCTCCAGAACATAGCGGGCCCTTCTCACTCTCCCTGAGCACTAACCACAGCTGTTCAACACCACTTGACTTTTCCAACAACAATGTTCTTGGATGACTGCAGCCGCTTTTGTTCCTGCTTACCGAAACATTTATCTGACTGGCTTTTCAGCTCCTAACATCTCACTGTTCTGTTTTGGATGAAAGTTACTTTGGTTCTTTCCTACTCTTTCACAAATTGTTGAGGTGATGCTGTCAGGGGTGATGTTTGTTGACATCCTTTTGGTTGTCATGGTGATTACCTTTGACTTCTGGCCTCTTTTTGCTGCTGTGTTTCTGAGCCCATGTTTTTCCACATAGAGCTGTATTATAGTCCAGTAATCCTCATATTTCAGCATTTTGTCATCTGGCAAACTAGCACACATACTTACTCATTCAAATTTTTTTTTTTTTCTCTTTCAGTTTGTCTCTCACTTGAAACAAATGCACCATGTATCATTTTCCTTGTGTCTCCCAATCAGGACAGCTGCAGTGGCTGGCTAACCCTGAGAGCCCCTCTGTGCCCACATATGTGTACCTCACACACACACACATGCATGAACACACACTACAAGGTCATAAGTCACTCACTCCATGCCACCTCCCTCCTCCCAAACACACACATGTACCCATGTCATCGCCACTCTTGTTCGTGTGACTCCTCATGCTTGGTTTGCAGCGTCTGAGCTAACTCTCCAACTCTCTGTTTCCATGCGTTCCCCCTCCACGAATCCCTTGATACCCCCCCCCCTCCTATCTTCTGTCACTACAGCTGTGTGTCAGCTGTCGACTTGTCCCAGTCTACTCAGAGATGAAGCCGAAACACAGAGGGTCCACTGGGAAGACAGACTGGCCTCTCTGTCTCTCCCAGCTGTCACTCCCACTTCAGATTTCCACTTATCATGAGGCGTCTTTCCTCCCTCTTGCTCCACCACTGGAAGCCTGCGTCTATCACATTCAAAAGTAAAATACACACAGGGATAAAGCTATGAAAAGCCTATTTTTTACAATCATTCAAAATTTTTCTTTGGTAAAATCATCCCCTTTATAGTTGGACAAAAGAATATAGATTAGAGATGGCGCTCCATCTTCATGTAACATATTATGAAGAAGCCCTACATTGAACTGAAAACACGTGGTGCTCTTGTATAACCTTCACCAGTCATTAGTTAAGATGGGCTCCGGCACTCCTGCAATGCTCTAAAGGTAATTTGGAAAATAAGTGGGTGAAAACAATAAAGTAGTGTTCAACAAATAACTCCTGGCACTTTATTGGATTTATAGCATCATTACTTTTGTAAATACAATATCAGGTAAAATAAACTATTTTCAAAACAAACCTCTGATATCTCTGTCATCATTTTTAGACCATTTCTGCAAAATCAACCATTTCTTAATTTTATTACAGTTTCTGAGGATCTTTGTTTCATATAATTTCTACATTTATGTTTCCATTTCCGAGACCATTGTTATCAAGGATGTGTTGTCACCACAGAGCTTTTCATAGTGCACCATCCAAATACATAAGTTAACTGGTTAACTATGCATGTCAGCCCTGTGATGTACTGGTGACATGTCCAGGGTGTACCCCGCCTTCCCTTGAAATGTAGCTGGGATCAACTCCAGCAAGCCTGCGATCCCCTTGAGGATAAAGCAGTTCAGGAGATGAATGAAAGATGCATCATAATAGGGAAACTCATTATTGGGCCCAGCTCCACTTTTGGACTACTACTTTTTTGAGTCTTAGTAATGTTTTGTATTTTTCCATAGTCTGTTTATCATTTGTTCTTTGTGTCTTGTATTCAAGTGAAATCAGCTTTGGCAAACTCTTCATCTAGTGTGGTGTACAGCTTAATTACACTCATTTGTAGCTTTTCCTGAAACTTGGTAGATGACAGAGCAGCAGACCTCCACTTTTCCATTGCTGTCTTCTCTGTTTTCTCTCTCCAACCTGTAGAATAAGACATATGATCACAACAGATGTGATGTACATTAAGCTGAGGGAAACTATTTTTTAGTTCCAGCTGTTAACTGTGTTTATGAGTCTAAACCTGTTTTGGTTGAAGTGCTGCAAATGGTTCCACATTAGGTGCACAAACAGGAATAGTGGCCTTGAGCTGGGACCTGCTGTCTGATTTGTTACATGTCGGCACTGAAATGAGAAAATAACATTTCCTTATTCACAAGTATTCATTGCAAATCCTTCAGGTAAAATTTGAAAAACAGAATACATGTTGTTGAAATAATTGTACTTTATTTATTTGAGCTGACAGCCACTTTGATGCTTCAGAGCACAATGGTTTCTTTGAGACATTGGACAAAAAAATCTTTAATTAGCTTTCAGCATTATTATAATTCAAATGATCTGACAGGAAACAACACTTCTCCAGCTTCTCTGGACTGGACTTAACAGGCTGTGAAGCAAGAGTTTCATCAATCATGGGTGCTTTTATGAAGGTAGGGGTACAATCTGTGATTGACATGTTTAATTACTCATCTACTAATCTGCTATGATTCTGTCAGATATGACCACTCTACTCAGCACTAAGGATTTTACAAATGTTTCATTGTGGTTATCGACCTTCGTGGTTATTTAGAGTTGGCGTGAGTATCAGCCCTCAGCCAAACATGTTTTTCTACTTTAAAACAAAATGTCTGTGGTGCAGTATTTTGTTATGTTAATGTGACACGATTACATTTATGTTTCCATTATCTCCAAATGCTGTGACATCTGTCCTTCTGTTCTTTCTTACCAGTTGAGTTGACTTGCGTTTTGTCAATTTATCTATCTTTCTATATGTCTATCTATCATTTTATCTGTTTGCTTTCTGATAAATAAGCATCTCCGTCTCCATGCTCTGAATACACTCATTTCTATCAAGGAATAACTCTTTCTGAAATCAACAGCTTAGAGAAATGATTGACATTTCACATAGAGAAGGAACAAAATTATCTAGGAGTAAATACGGCTCACTAATTATACCACCTTCAATTACTGAGATGTTTTGTAGCATTTCTAAAGGCTACAAAGTATTTTATCACTGCATTATTCTTCCAGAGAGAAAAACAAATTGGTGTATGAAAGTGGCCTTTGTTTTCTTGGCCAGGTGCGGGTTTGGTCCATTGCTGAGTTTGGCATGCAAAATACTGAAAACAAATGACTGTGAGGCATGTTGTGTGCTTTAGACTTAGTGGATTTGATTGATGGAGTTAAGTTAATGATGAAGAAGGTGAGTATGTGAGCTCAGTCCGAGGCCGGAGGTGTATGTGAGAATGTACAATTTACATGTCGGTATAAAAAACAAATCAGGTGAGGTTTGATGGCATTCAGTGCAGATTTACAAAAAAGAGAAAAAGTCTCAAAATATACTCCAGAAGATGATTTTCTAAATGTGTCTCTGCTTTTCCTTGCAACAGGTATGCCTGTGGTCAACAGCGTGTCTCCGGACAGGTAACCAGGTGTGCTGCTGCTGTTATGGCCTTGCCAACTCTGCAGCTGTTTCCTATTACTGTGGTCACAGTCCTGCTGGCGTTAGTGGCATCTGCAGTGGACCATGAGTGGCACTTTAACCCAGGTAACCCACTTACAGGTTTGAAAAAGCTCTCTTTGTTCTTTTTCTCTTGGCTGAAATCGTCTGTCTGTCTGTCTGTCTGTCCATTCAATGTATAATCACATTATCTGAAGAATGCATTGAGGTATCCACATCAAATTTACACTGTGGATGCATCTCGACAGGTGAAGTCAAAGGGCCTTGCACAATTATAATATCTGAGTAGTTTCAATTTATAAAAATGTATGTAATAAGTTTTACACAAAGACAATCTAATCTAATTAAAATTTTAGGGCAGTAACTTTCAACAGACCCTTGCACTATATTTGACTGAGGGATCTTAAAAGTGTTCAGTGTGTTATGTTTATTTATTCATTGAATTGAACCTCAAACCCTTTGGACACAAGCTGCTTCTCCTTCGAAGTCTACAAGTACATCTCTTTACAGATGTGGCCCATTTTGTGTCCATAAAACATATTATGTCCATTATGTCTATTCTCTTGTGTACTAACAATTTATGAACCACTCCCTACACCCAGTGCAACAAACTGTACCGCCTTCTTATTAGTCATCTAGCTACCTGGTAAACGTATAGGTATATAATTTCAGATATTTGACTCGGTCCCCTCTGTCAACTACTGCTGAGTAAACTGGATAAATTAAAATTTTTTTTTTACAACATTTATGCGTGTGTTATGGGTTTATTTATTTATTTTTCTTTGAGAACAGTGACAGACGACCAATATGTGTCATCAGGCACTAGCAGAAGAACCTGTGAAGTTAGTCAGGCTGATATCTGTTTGCAAAGCACCCGGCATATGAGGGCAAAGCAAAAGATTTCTTCTTTTGTTAGATACTTCTGTTCTGATTTATTCAGGGCTTTCTGCCAATGATTTGAATAAAGAGCAGTAAGTTCACTGTTTTGAAGTTGAAGTATGCACTCAGTCAGATTTAGATGTTTTGCTGCTGTTAATTTTCTCAAAACTTTTAAGAGCAATCCACTCAAAATATTAATGCTATTGAGTCCAAATGTGAATAAAATGCCCCTCTGTTTAAAAGAATATAAGCGGTATGAACATCACTCATTGATTCAACTGTGTTTCTGTTTTTCACTATAAAGCAGGTCTGAAGGATTCAGCTCTGAAAAGTCTTATTTAAATACTTCCAATGGCATTTAAAAGTACACGTGGCAGTAACTACATGCTCAGATGGTGGTACAATTATGAGGGATGTCCTTGGGAAATATTTTATTCATAATGGGCGCTGATCCCAAAAGTTGAAGGACCCCCACCTTAGGTGATTGTCTTTCATCATCCTTTTGCCCTTTTTCTATCATCCTTTTGCCCTTTTTCTATCTTTGCTTCCTACTGTCCATGGGCCTGATGTTTGCCTATCTTGCTGCAATGACATTCTCCTCACATTCTCAGATCAGTAAGACTCATTCTCTGCCTGCTATCAACAGGCTATCCTGTGTCCTCTCCCTGTCTGCCAGCCAGTCGTGTGTAATAGGAGAGTGAGATAGCTGGGCGGTCCCCCCCAGGCTTGTCAGGACCGCTAATGCACAGGCAGCTCATGAAAATGTCAGTCAAAATGTCCAAGAGGGAGCAAATGAGGGGGTTAGTGAATGCGAGCCAACCAGGTGTAACCAGAGGAGACCGTTTGCAGTACGATCAACCTTGTGACTGCAGCAGCCAGACAGCAAATGAGTCTAGAGCCACCACAAAGGATTGTTTTCATGATCCTTCATTTGTTTTAAGTAGTTATTCAATTAATCTACGTACAGTGTTGTCTACTTAAAAATAATATTACTAGATATTATAGAGTATTTAACACATTCCATTATATGCCATATTGTGAATAATACACTTTTTATATTTATGTCATGTTATTATAGCGTGAGTGAACATGACATTTTCACACATTTTCCTGAGGTAGCTGCAACCTAATCACTCTCAATGTACAGAGCTGTAACCTCTAGCAAAATGTAAACATGTAGGTAATGTCATGTTCTCTCTCCAAAAATGAAGAACCAATTTTGAACGTTAATTTGCATCCATGTCAAGTTATAAGGAAAACAAGTATGAAAGTTGAAGTAAAGTAATGTAAATTTACACTTCCATAGTGGAACATTATTTTCACTGTGCTTCTGAAGTGCATTTGATGGCTTTTAACTAATCCTCTTCAAATGAAAATAGAGCACTTTTTACCCTCTCACTTTTTCTACAGTATGAATCAAGTGGAAAATATAGCAGAAAAATGACTATATTTTAATTTACCACTCAATAGAGCATTCATTTTGACTCTGCATCATTCTTTATATCTAGACATGTTACCGACAATGTTTATAAAACAAGATGATTTTGTGGTAAATCAGGGGCTAATTGGAAATTAGTGGAACCTTATTCATTTCAAATAATGCAGATGTATAAAGGTGTTTTTTTTTTTTTTTTTTGTTTTTTTTTTTACTAATGGTGCACCAGTTGCAAACTTTTGGGCAATGCTAATACTTAATGCTGACACTTTGGTTGATATCTGCTGTCTGTATTATTTTCCCTTTTTAAAATTTTGTTAGGCAACAAGTGATGTTTAGTCATTGAAGCTGATATGTTGGAAGCAGAAAAGTGAGCGACGTAAGGAACAGAGTGACTTTGACCGGGTTCATTTTGTAAAAGTAATAACTGGTCAGAGCTACTCCACAAATGGATTGGATCTGCAGTTGGATGTTCCTGGTCTGCAGTGGTTAATACTGACCAAAAATGGACTAAGGAAGGACATCCTAATATTGGGACAACTGAACATCTGTGGGAGGTGTTGGACAAATAAATCCAATCTATCAGTTCCAACTCTCTACTTCCAGGACTTCAGGGATCTACTGCTAATATTTTGTTCCAGGTACCACAGAACACCGTCAGAGGTCTTTTTGTGGAAAAAGATGAACCTAATGGCCCAATCCCAATTCACCCCTTAGCCTTAACCCTTACCCATACCCCTTGGCCCTTGCCCTTGGCACTACCCCTTGAAATGCAGCTGCAAGGGGTAGGGGTTGAAACTTTGTGACCTGTTACGTCATCAGCGGTCATCAACACCGCTATAAACAGATGTGAAAACTTTGTTTCTGTAAATATTCTCCATACCATCAGCAGCTGTAACTGTCTCTGCTCCATGGGCTTTGGTCATCTCTTTATGTCTATCAACTATAAACTGTAGAAATGTGATCTGTAACGCATTGAAACGGCATTAAAAGGTCGATCCAATAATTAAGTTGTTTACGAGTAAAGTACTTGCATTTGTGTGTTTCTTTCATCACTGCTGCATGTTTTGTCTGTGTTTACTTCCGTCTCACCAGTGATCTTAACATGAATTATGTGAAACTCCTCCTACCTGTTCGTTCGTTGTGTGGTCCTGGAAAATCTCTGTTTCAAGGGCTAAATAGCCCTTCGCCTTAGCCCTCCCCCTCTGTCTAACTGAGAATTGGGACAACAGTACCCCTTCGCATGAACATGCAAAACAGAAGGGTAGGGCCAAGGGGTCAATTGGGATTCAGGCAATATTAGACAGGTGGTGATCCTGTTCTGCTCCCACAGGTCTACCTGTTTACCTGCTGTCTAATGTGTCTCACCCATTGACAGGTTGTACTGAAATAAACAAAACTGACACCACTTTGCCTGTCAGAATGTTATGGCTGATTGGTGTAAATCAGTGCATCCCTTATTTTTATGCGATCCTTAACAATATCCTCCAAGGTGATGCCTTCAAACATTAGAGCAGTTTGAGAAGCTGGGGAAGTGAATGTTCAGATTTATCATACAATAATATCAGCATTAAATGAAACTAGGATTGACAGTTAACCCGAGCAGTCCATTTGAGATGATAAATAGATTCTGACACATAAAATCTATAACAACAAACTCACTTTTCATCCTAAGGAAAATCGGAATTGAAATTGATGTCAAGGTTTAGTGAAAGTACTTCATGAAAAATCAGAACATGTTAAAGCAAAGGACAATATGAGAGGAAAGGACATAGAAAAAACTGCAGAAGACTGGTGCTGTGATGGTGATGATGGTCATGATCATCTTCATCATCACAGTGTAATGAAATGGGCACCTGTCTGCAGGGTGTGGATGAACATTTTGTGTGTGTGTGTGTGTGTGTGTGTCTGCTGGGGTTTTTAGGGTTTGTCAAGCAGCCCAACATTCCTGCGCGCTGACTCAATGACAGAAACTGACGCCCACCTCACCCCCGCCTCTTTCTGTCACCCTCAGCTTCCTCCCCATATCACTGTCAGTACCCCTTTCCACTTTATCACCAATCTAACCCTCCCTTCAGCCCTCACCCTCCCCACCTCCTTATTTCAAAATCGTCTTCTCATGACTGGCTTCAGATAGCTGGGTCGTGGGGTAATCCCTGCCTGGGACCATGCTATCTGGATCAGCTGATAATGCGTGCCTCTGGAGTGGAGTCAGGAGTGATATCTGAAACCTGTCCATGTTCTTTCATTCACCCTTCATTTCTTTCTCTCTTTTGTTCTCTGCTGCAAATCCCCGAGCAGTGGCAACAGAAACAAGGGGTGATACAGGATGACTGAGGCCCTGAGGACGTGGCTTTGTCTGGGATGTGGAGCAAGTCACAAAGACAAAAGGAAAAAAAAGAAAAGGATAGGTGTGGACTTCAGAGGAGATGTCCACACTCAGCAAGATATTGATGACTTCTTTTAATGTAATCAATTTTTACAGGACAGATGGGACTTAAAAAAATAAATGATGCAAACCAGTGCAATTGGATTTTACATGAACACATTAGCACAGACTCTACCCGGAGAGCTTTTCTAACAAATTACAAAGATTGGAAACTGTTTGCGCATTTTTTTCCTGCTCTCGTTCAGTGTCTGTGTGGCTTATGAAGCGTGAAGTCCAGAAGTTTTCCCACAGATGACATAACAACATTATGCTCCGTGACCAATGATGGCTACTGACACTGTTGACATATTAAGTTTCCCCTGGATATGTGGTCTATACAAATGAGAATGTTACTCACGTCTTTGTCCGGCGTCTGTCTCTGTTTCTTGCTCCCACTTTATCTGTCATCTTGATTCCTCTTCTCAAATTTTTCCTTACAGCTCAGTGTCGTTATGCCTTGGGGATGGAGGATGGCACCATCCCAGACTCTGACATCACTGCCTCCAGCGCCTGGTCAGACTCCACTGAAGCCAAACATGGAAGGTAATTTGTGTGTGTGTGTGTGCGTGCGTGCGCGCATGTAGTGAAGTCACTAAATGTTTTGTACCACTGACAACTACTAAATACAGCTTTACAAAAAACGTGGATCCCATAGACTTCCACTGAATCCACAAGAAATATTAAGTAAATATATATATTTTAGGATTCATTCTGTTCTCATAGATTTGTATTTGTTTAATAAAAGTTTATTGCTCTAATACATTTATTGCTGGTTGTTCTTTCAATTATTGCTCCTTTTTGATATGTATATTTTTTGGCTAACACAAGGCTTGTCTAATGAATTGAATTTTCCATAGTTCTGTTTGTTGAATACAGAATATTATTTTGTGATTAACAAGTTAGACTAACAAGGCTATTAAATGTATTTGCATAAAATTGCTGCTTTACTGTGTCACCTAGGCTTAGTGTGGTTTGTTTCACCTGGTGCCCTTCTTGTCAAAATATATTACTTCTGACTCTAAAAAGCCAAGTAGCAGCAGACAAAGTACAAACTGATGACTTCAAAATAATAATTCAAAAACCAGTGGTGGAGTCATGATGGTTGTGTCTACAACTATTCTAAGGTCTATGGCTGTGCACTAACCTGTGGGGACCCGCTTCACTGTGGGGTACAGTGTTGAGACTTCAGGTTTAGGATTAGATCAGGGTGTAGGTTTTAGACATTTAGTTGTAATATTCAGAGTACAGGATGCAGGGAATGCACTATGTCCATCTCCACAGTGGAACAAGGGATGAGTACCAGTTTATTCATTTCTTTCACATGGTTTCTTCGACAGCACAGTGTTGGGCACAGTGGTTAGCACTGCACCTCATGTCTAGAAGTTTCTGTTTGATTTCTAGTTGGATCATAACCTTTCTATGTGCAGTTTGCATGTTTGCTCATGCTGTGGGGGTTTCGTCTGTGTCCTCTGGTTTCGCCGCTGTCAAAAATATGTGTGCTATGTTAATTCTCAGATCCGTGCCCTTGACAAAGGGACTAGCAGAGATCTGGAGTTGGTCCCCAGGCGCCTTCAGTGCCAGCCCAGGGCTCCAGGTTAAATGTAGGGGTTGAATTTCCCTATGGGAGTGAACTCTAAATTACTCACTTCACTTCAGTTAACTATTGCTGCGACATCATAATAGTACTTTTGTGTAAAAAGGCAACTACAGTGTGTTTGCAAGATTAAGTTGAGAGAATATTTTGTATAGTCAGCAGTGTCACTAACTGCTTCAAATGCATATTTTAAGTTTCTGGGAACTAATTCTGCTTAGTTCCCTGACATTTATTGATTATTTCTGGGAGATAATGTAATTCAGACTTTTTAAATCAATCTACAATTACACCAGGGAATGGCAGTGTTGTTAATGCAGAGTTGACAGTCATAGTTATGGATTGCCCTTATACTTTTAAGCATGTGTTTATGTATATATATATATATATATATATATATGTTTCTAGGATTAATTTTTCTATTTGTGTCCATATCTATGTGTGTGATTCTGTCCATTTATTTTGTTTGGAAAATGTATTGAGTATTACATTTCAACCACTCTATGTTGCCAGGTTTGCTGATATGCATCTATGCTTTCAACATATGTCTTTGTTTCTTCTATTCTTCAGTCTGCATATATAATGTGTTGATATTGTACTTACCAATGTGTGGTACTGAATGTATAAGCACTGCCATTTTAACCTCAATAAAAATATCTGGATTTTTTTAAAGCCCTTTACCTCAGATGTGTCCACTATGCTTTGATTGATCATAACCTACTGATGCAGCTTTCTCAGTTATTAGCAGTATGCAATTAGTTACAGATTTTGTAGTTTATCAGGGCTTAGTGTTTTTTCTAATTAGCTTTGTCCTTTAGCCACCAAAATGCAATCGGTTCATCCTTGAGCCCAAGTGAAAGCCAGTGCCAGTTTTAAGACATTCCATCAAACCCTTCCTACAGCGTTTTAAATGTAATGGGGCCTGACAGGACACAACTTGTTATGGAGATGCTGCAAAATGTAAATGCAAATCAGTGCAGTAGCTTTGTGTAAACTCAGGATAACAAAAACATTGCTGCCTTTGCAGAGGCACTAATCAACAATGTTTATGTTTTCCATAAAAATTGAAATGTAAATGTGGGTGTGGGTCTTTCAAACTTCCTCTTTTGAGCATTCTTTGGGATAACAATTGACTCATATCACAAAGTCAAGATGGCACTTTTGCCCTTACCCAAGTGATTAGTTGCAAAGTTAACTGCATGCTGACTAGAGTGATATGTCCATGTAGTTTTCTACAATGCTCATGTCACTCTGAACTAATGTGTTTGTCTGCATGCCTTCTTATGTCTGGCTCCGTGCTAAAGTAATTTGTTGGAGGTTTATTAGATTATGATAGGAGATGATAGTGTGTGTCTTTGTAAAACCCACACGGTAATTATATTACCACCTTGTCTGTCTGGCAGAGGTCAGATTCATGAGGGTCGAGTTAAGCTTCCAACATGTTACAGCCATGTGTGTGTGTGTTCATTTGTCTCCATGAATCTGCTGGGCTGGGGCTCTTGGCTGGATGTCTAACCATGTGAAAATGATTATTAGCCCCAGCTCTTTTTAAAGAGACTTCAGGGAGAAAGCAGAAAGAGCACAGTGGACACAAAAATAGAAAAAAAGTGATAGTTGGATCATTGCTCTGGTGGAAGAAGAGGAGAATGAAGTCCAGAACAGGGTTTCAGGAGAAAAAATGGTTGAGGTTGAGTGTTTTTTTTTTTTTTTTTTTTTTCATGGGCGCAACTGCTTTTATTACTCTTGGGCAATGAAATATTAGCATATTGGTCTGAGAGAAAGAGGGGAATAGGAAAAGTGAGAATGAGGGAGGAAGTGGAGATGAATGAAGAATTGGCTGGATTTTAGGAAGGAAGCAAAAGACGGACCTAAAGAGAAATGGGAGAAAAATGAGGTACTTGGCAGTTGAGAGTGCTGTAATGTTAATCCTGCTGGCTGGTGCACCGTGGATTTACGTGTGCCACAGTCACATTCCTCCTCTCCCCCCTTCGCCCTCCTCTTTATCTCAGGGCCCTTTGTGAACAGCAATGTGTTGATATCATCTTGCGGTTTTCTGTCGCATTATCTCACCCATCGAAGGAAGAACGGGTCTGATTAAAATACAAGCGTCGCTGTCGGTGCGACCCAGTTGATATTGTGATTTGTTATGGTGGTCTGAGCAGCAGCTTTAATTTTGAGAGAAGCCCCCAAAGTGGTCAGAGCGCGGTTGTGGCCTGGCGTCTGCACTGAAGCTCTTGTACAGCTGATCCAGTGTTCACAGCCACGTAGCCAAGTTGTGGTTTTCATGTGGCCAATATGTAGCGGTGGTATGAACGGGCTTCTCAGGAAGGTCACACAGAGGGAAAATGTTTTTAGTGGTGCATGTGTGTGGTCACGCCAGGCCCGAGGAGCTCTGTAAATGATCGGCCCTAACAGTTTACAGCAGGTTTTGTTGTGAGGTTTTGAAGAAAGTGTACTGTAATTTTCACTCTGCTCCTTTCATCTCCTCATGAACCCTAAGTGGTCTAAGTATTTTCTATCTGCAGCATCTTTCTGTCTTTACCCATAACCATGACTCTGAATTTTGTTATTATCCCTTTCAGACAACATTGCCCTACTTATATATGAATGTTTGCCTGCTGCGAAATTCAATATTTATGTTAGCAGAGGAGTCGGACTGTTTGTATTCAATTCCCAATGCTACCTGCTCATGCTGCCGGCACTGTGGGTTTTAACGTAGTCTGGTTTGTTGTGGGTGTTTTTGAGTCTTTGTGGTTCCATTGTTGGATGTTAGAGTTGGGTTTGGTGAACTTCTTAGTCACGATGCATAACAAAATTTTTTTTTTTTAATTTTGTCTAATCTGAAATGAACTTTATCTGTCTGTTTCTGCCAGGCTGAGCACTGGAGAAGGGGACGGGGCATGGTGTCCTGCAGGAGCTGTTTTTCCCAGTGGATCAGAATATCTCCAGGTATAAAACCTACTTTAGGACGATTTAAATTAAACTTTTGTGATGTTGAATCAATTGTCAATAACATTATACCAATTTTAAATTAGTATTTGTATCACAAATACTACGGGTGATTTGATCTTTAAACCCATTCAGACTTGATACTATTTGATTTTTGCATGTCAGTGTCATTTTAAGTGAGTTTTAATAAAATTAGGGAAATAAAATATCATCTATCTTACATAATGCATCTGCCCCATGTGTCATGATACGTGTCATATTGCCAGGTTCTTGTTAGATGAGGTAAAGTTATGTCCCTTTCAGTTATATACTGTATGAGGGACCTTACTCAAGTGTAGCACAGTGCATATGTATAGTAGATTTTTGATCTTGTCTGAATACTGCCACAATTTATGCATGCGATATTTGTCAAAAGAATTCTTTGCAAGCCAAGGAAGTCAGTTTGTCATAAAACCCTTGAGATATAAAACTGTGAAAATTCATAATTATTAATTAAGGACTAGAAACCCAAATTAGAAGTAGAAGTCATGCTATCTTTTCCTCTCCACAAGCTGCTCAGAGTTTCTGAGGATGGCTCTGCATCTTTCAACATGAACAGACTTATATTTAATGCTGTTTATTCATTTACCAACAACTAGATGAAATGTTCTGAGATAACCTTTCGAAGATGGAGATGTGTATGACATGAAATGAAAAGTACAGTTTCAAAGTAAATTAAACTGTACTTCATATATCAAAGTCTGAGCTTTTTAAATGTTTTATGTTATCCTTTAATTTAACAAACCTCATGTGTAATTGACGGTACAGTTTAAGCAGGATTAAAAAATTCTTTGCCTCTTGCAAGTGACCACCACGGTAGAGGGGCAGGACCTTTCCCCTATATACACTGGTATATTATGTTATTAGTGATGTGATGGTGTATTTCCTGTTTTCTGCAGGTGGATCTACGCAAACTTCACTTCCTGGCTCTGGTGGGTACCCAGGGTCGTCACGCTGATGGGCATGGCCAGGAATTTGCCCGCAGTTATCGGCTTCAGTATTCTCGTGACGGAGTGAAATGGATCACCTGGAAAGACCGCTGGAGTCAAGAAGTAAGCAGGTTTCTTTGACCTTAGTAAGAATAAGATGAGTGGCCCAAGAACAATGAGGGTCTGTGAGAAGAGCTTTGTCTACAGTCAAAAATTTCTCGAAAAATAATAGTCATGCCATAATGACTTCTATTATAGTATTGTAATTGAATCCAGTAACATTTGAAGGATTTGTGCTCCTGTCTGCCTCAGCTGCAGAGGGACTCTGTGTACAAAAATCTAATTATGAAGAAGAAGCCAAATGACATTTCTTCAGACTGTGAATAGTAGCATGGAGTAAAAGCTGCTCCTCTCGGCCCTTAAAGTATGAATTCATGGTCAGACATCACCTGTACACAGCAATAATCTCAGTATATTACCATGTCATGATGCACTTTGAGCTGTGAGCATATATTGCAAGTGTTTGGGCAGATAATTTTCAAACCAGTGTGAGCAACACTTTCAGATTCATATTATGTTTGTGAACTGAACCGTAGGTAGAATTGATTCATGACTTAGACAATACACCCACACTTAACACATATTTTATAGACAACACAGACGGTAGAAAAACATGACTAATACATTCAAAGCTCAAAGAAATGGACATGACTGTAAAAACCACTAAATAAAATAATGAAATAACCACTATCTGTGCAAACCTAGACAGTTGTTTGTCTTAGTAATGGCTGCTGGAACCTTTTACTAGATTCTTCCATCTACAGTACTCAGGATAATTAGTTGAAGCCACACTTGTATTATTAAATAAATTGTAAACAAAATGACACATGAGGGTCAAACAGATGAGTTTGATTTTTTTGTTACTGATGATAAACAGCTCAGTTTGTTTTGGCAGTTTAATATGAATGTGTTGTTTCGAGCACAGTGCACTGTATTATTCATCTCCAGTTGATTTATTTATTAAGAAGTGGAGTGATTTGGCAGTGTTTCAGTAAAGATCTATTAGCTAACACTTCCTTTTCAGTGTCCATGTTTTCAACACTGTGCAATGAGTAGCCAACCTTGAGCCGATAAAAGAACCTCTTATTGCGTTTGGTCACCCTCCATTAATTTTTTTTACAACCTTGCCAGCACAGTATTTGGTATGACTATATAATAAAGCCAGGTAATCAGCCTATAACCGAGGAAAGAGTTGTACTTTGTTTGTTCTCCCCTTTCAGTTTTTAATATAGAGCAGTGCCATGCAGCAAATATTCAGAGATTGCAAACCAATGTTAAAGTTGCTCCCACACATACTGTGCCTAAGGCGAACACTCTAAAACTCACTTGATCTGTAAGCATTCACACCTCTGTGTATCAAAGAAAAAAAAAATCACTCACTTCATTTGAGCTTTTCAGAGACTAATAGAATTTCAAGACACATGCTGCATAAAAATCAGAGTCTAGAGGCAAGTCCCATTCAAACCTTCCTGATAACGACAGAAGCCAGTGATGCACTTTTCTGATATTGAATATTTTGTATCCTTTAGGTGGTGTCGGGGAATGAGAACACCTATGATGTTGTTTTGAAGGATCTGGGCCCTCCTATTGTGGCCCGTATGGTGCGTTTTTACCCTTTGGCCGACCGGGTTATGAGTGTTTGCCTCCGGGTGGAGCTGTACGGTTGTGTATGGAATGGTAAGTGTTTCTGTGGAGGTAATACACACACAAACTGACTAGAAATGTAAAATGCACCATACCTCTGTGGTAATTTAGGTATTCATTTGGTCTATTTTCTGAAGTACGCCCTCCAGGTTTAGATAAATCAAGGCACAACTTGACTGTGTTCAGTGTTGTCATAGATTTTTATGGCTGTATCAGATGGAAAATAGCGGGATTTGTTCAATGGTAATGATTACATATGTGTGTTTTCCCCATACATCCCATGCATTGATTTGTAGCATTGAATCAAATTTACAACCTCGCTGGGGTTTGCTCAGATATAAGATGCCTCCCAGTGATAAATGGTGTTAGTCTCTATGTTTCTTGAAGCACAACACTGGCTAACTGAGTATTTATGACTGGCTCACCTCCTCTGCTGCCCCATCCGCCTCCCTTAGACAGCACTGGGCTGCTTGTAAATCAGAGCTGTCACTGAGGCTAAAAGCCCCAGTTCCTAGTTTCTGTCTTCAGGGAAACCATCTTTCTAAAATATGCTCAGATGTGGATTCTGACGCACTGCAACACAGTTTATCTGCAGGCCAGAGATTATACAGATTGTACTGAATGTCAAATTTTATACACATTATCATTTCATCCAGTATCAGATTGTATGTCGTCCTTCCTGTGTTTATTTAATATTCAGCAGTATGAACCGGCTTGACCCTAATGTAATCTCATAGAGGTACAAGAGTGAATTACATATACAGGCGCACACCAGAACTGCAGTCTGCAGACAAACACATGCTGTAAATCCGGTGTGAAGCATTGTTTATTATGGGTAGCAGAGCTGTGGGCTGTAGTCTGACGTCAGCGCTGTTCTTAGGGAGCTGGCTGATTAGCTGTATGCTGAAGCGGAGAGGCTTGAGTTTCACTGGTTAATGGTGGCTGGGGTTTCATGGACTAAAGCCCCCGACCTAATCATTTGTTTTATTACTTAAAAACCAGCTGTTGCTCTTTCCCTGCAGCACTGATTACCATTAAACGTTGGCTCAAGAAATACACTCAGCTTAACTGAAATAAAACTGTTTCACAAGCAGGTTCTGGATGAGTGTTTACTAAACATAATGTAAAATGAAGTTTTGTCACATGACTGAATATTTGTTCGTCTCTTGTTTTGTGTCATTCAGATGGGTTGAAGGCTTATACAGTTCCAGCTGGTCACATCATGCACCTCTCTGGCATGCCCATCTACCTAAATGATTCCACCTACGATGGCAGCATTGAGCAAGGGTAAGATATTCATCAGCTGTAGCTGATACATTTTTATACACGAGTAAGCGTCTCATTTCCATACTTTGCCTGGATTCACAGACATGTCCTTGGTAAATTGCAACAATGCTTTTGCAAATATGACGGTGATAAAACATCCCGAATGTTACGGTCAATAAAGTGGAGAGAAAAGTGGTTTGATTAATGGAAGACCAAAAGCCTCTTCACAGCATCCATCACATCTGTTAACACTAAAGTGGGATGTCAGCCAATTCTTTTTCTTAAAAGTAATTCTGGTGTCCGCCTAATCAAAAGGGAATGACATAATTTTTTTTTCGCTGCTTAGGGATTTGAGGCATGTTTCCTGGCCATAATGTTTTGGCAGGAAGAAAAGGGGGGATGAAGAAGAAATTGGGGAGGTCCTCACTTTCATAGGCTGTGTGGTTAATGGGGCTGAAATGTTTTGCTAGCAGGCGGCCTAGTAAGAACACTTTTGATGTAATCCAGACATATTTGCAACAGATGTGGGTGTATGTGTGACCTTTTTGTGTTCAAGCACTAGATGTGGACTAGCCTGTGTGTCTAAGTATGCATGACTATTTATTCATCATGAATGCATTTTTAAATAGAAAGTGACAGCCAGTCTGCAGCATCAGCAGCATCATTTCTGCAAACAGCTACAGTTTAACTCATGCTCTACTGTGTATATGTTTGCACAGGATGCAGTTTGGAGGCTTGGGTCAGCTGTGTGATGGCGTCCTGGGAGGAGACGACTTCATTCAAACTAAAGAGCTGAGAGTGTGGCCCGGGTACGACTACCTGGGCTGGAGTCGGGAAGCTCTGGGACAAGGCAGTGTTGACATTGAGTTCCACTTTGAGAAACCACGAATCTTTCATAACATGCAGGTAGGCACCAAGAGATGTGAGAATATACACAGTATATGTTGGGGGTTTGCATGTAAATTAATGTCAGAGGGGTATGCAGGATGTGGATTCCTCAGTGTAATGTCTGTGTTCATTTGAGATATATTTTTTTAGCACAATAACAACAACAGTACACAGACGTCCCTGTGGCTCAGTGGTTCAGTTACATACATCTCATCTACAATATGCCATTTCAAGTTCTGCTAGCCACATCTTTCCTGTCTGTGTCTAAAAAAAAACAAACAAATGAAAAGAACAATGAAGTCAGTAAAAATTGCCAACGGTTTTCATACATGGAATGCTCCCATTTTAAAGGAGATGATTTGATTTTGCAGAACACTGATGTATAATGCTGAATATTAAAGTCCATGATCTGATTTTATTTTGGAGCACACTCATGTGTAATACTGATTATTAATGGAGTAAAATTGCTTTTCTGTGAGGCTTTGTTTTAAAATTAGTTCTTTTCCATAAATGATTCTTGTGTATTATGTGAAACCAAGGATGCTGACAAAGAACTATTAACTGTTAATTAATGCATTGATTCAAAAAAATAAAATACCCCATTAGCACAAGTCAAGAGTGTCATTGTGATAATGGTGGGGCATTAGGCTCATTGTTATTGTTTTTGCATCTGATGAAACTCTTTAGAAAATACAGCTGAGTATACCCAGCCAGTTTAGCTGATGCGTGACCTCTAAAACTAACTCCATAGCAGTTGCTTCTTTTTTCACTAGAGTAACACTGTTAATGTGCCACCTCTCCAGAAAACTGCATTTGACTGGAATAGCTCTGCATCCATTTAATTAGTTTTAATGCGCTGTTGTTTATCATGGGACAGTGTGTCTGCGATCGGTTTTCTGGGTGCCACTGAGTTGCATCAGATTGTTTGTGCGTCTGTGTGGCTTTTGGGGTTAGTTTGTAGAGCAACAGGGGGAGATGATAATATGAAGCAACACAGTTTGAATTATAACTGGGTTGTCACGTTGGACGTGGGATGGAATGTTGGTTTGGGTGGGATTTACCCTATACATGTGCAAAGTGTACAGCAGGAATCGCAATCGGTGGTATGAGATGACAAGTAATCTTTTATGTATCAGATGAGCTGCATAATTTCTGGATGCTCTTTATTAGCTTCATCTGCATGTCCATTCTTTTCCTAGTGTTTCACAGTTACCCTTTAAAATCCTCCCCAGGGGTATTCCTAGTGTTTTCCAAAGCTTATCCTGTTTTTCCTGCCTTTTCCCCAATGATTTCCTGACGCTAACCTCAGCTGACATAACACTGTTTTGCTGGCCTGGCAGAGCGGATATGTCAGACCCACAGGTCAAATAAATAAAAAATGGGAACCTGAACCTAACTCTGCTTTGACTTGTCTCTGGAGCCCACAGTTTCTTAACCCGCAGCTAATCACTCTCCCATCGGGAAGTCTGCTCTTTAACCTTTTGTCAGTCATGACCTGCATTTCCTCCAACTCTAATAGAACATGGTTGTTCTTCCGCAGGGGACCCACACAGCATTAACTTCGCAAAGATACAGTTTCTGTCATGTGGGATTTTGTGCGGAACTTTTATTTGTAACCACATGTAAAAGACGGGGTAAGAAAACAAAAAAGATCAGACAGAATTTATAATGGAAGTAAGATTTATGGTAAAACATAATGAATGCAAAGTTATGCTCTCAAATTATGCTGAGTGGAGGTTATTGGAGTTGGATTCCCTAAAGGAGTAGAGAATTACTTTGACTATTGACTTATTAGATAGACCCCCACTACCACCAAAATACAGGAGAAACCTCCCTCTAGACTCAGTTGCACGTGAACCCGACATCTGGTGCAGCTGTTCCTCATGTGGCTGTGTGTGCATTAACATACGGATTAAGTTAAAGTGGCTCGGCCTGTATTAAGTGTGAGGTTAATAGCAAACCTGTCAGAGCTCCTCTTCTCCCACTGAAAAATAAAAGAAGCCTGTCTGTCAGGTCTACATTTGATCGCATATACAGATTCCATCTTATTCCTGCTTATCCTTCTGATCAAACTCATCTTCCTCCTTGTGTCCGCAATAATGCCTCATGTATTAGATCTACTGGTATAGATTACTCTTTTATTGGCCTTTCCTTGGTTCTATTAGACAGAAAAGTAGATCTTCATCCTCTTTCTTTCTTTAATTGTTTATTTATGAAGGTTTTATCATTAAACAAACAGTGTGAAGAAGATAAACAGAGAACTTTCAGGATACAGTTGTTACAGACACTGAAACTAAGCAAAACAATCAAAAGACAGATAAGATAAAGCAAAACAAAACAAAATTGAAGACAAAAAGAAAGTGCATTCATATATAATCATATATACATACATATCTATATAGGACAGATCAGGATTCGATCATTTCAAAGTTCTAGGCCAGGCAACAAATTGATAAAGTTTACAAAAGGGTCCCAAGATCTGTAAAATGTCTGAAGGGTGCCATTTAAAGTGCATCTGATTTTCTCAAGTTTTATACTCTGCATCATATCTCTGATCCAATGGCTGTGTGTTGGAGGAGTTATATCCTTCCATTTAAACAGAATGATCTTCATCCTCTTCATCCTTCATCCGCCTTGTGTTATGAACTTTCTTTTCCTTCAACCCCTCTCTTGGCTCTGGTATTCTGTGTTAATTCACTTGTCTCGCTTGTGCCAAAACAATTAAGGGTGAACAAGATGAACGTGTCATTAATTTTTATGTGTTAATTGAATCTCATCCTGCTTGATTCTCAAATCATGGACGACCAAGGTCTTGATTTTTCTTCGACTTCTATTATTTGCTCAAGGGCCAAGCTAATTTAGATGTGTAGCTAATTAAAAGACAATTTTCTCAACTTCTTTTTTTCCCCCCAACACGCTTTATCTTCTAGGTGCACAGTAACAACCGTCACACACAGGGAGTGCGAGTCTTCAGCAAAGTAGAGTGTCTTTTTAAGCCCGGTATCCTCCAGCAGTGGTCGTCTCCTGCCCTTACTCTGCTTGTGCCTCTGGAGGATCTGAAGGACCCCTCGTCACGACCCATCACCCTGCCTCTGGGCGGCCGGCCGGCCCAGATCCTGCGCTGCAAATTCTTTTTTGCTGACCGCTGGCTACTCATCAGCGAGATATCATTTCTCTCTGGTAAGCAGAAGAAAATTTGGAAGTGATTTAAAGAAATGCGTTTCTTTTGCTTTGACAGGCAGGTTTTCCCTCTAAAGAAACTTTGCATCTGCACCACATATATCCTAGCAACTATGCCTGGTATTGGCCATGAGGTCCAGGAGATATTCAGCTAATTATACCCACAGGCAGAAAAAGAATGACACCTGAAACAGATTGTTTTCCTGTAGTTTTAGTCCAAATCAGCTTTTCTTTAAATGCGCAAAGTCAAATAAAGGGTAACCAGAAACCTGATGAGCTAGTTTTTGTTCCAGACTTAATACGATCCTCTATAGACGAAGGCAATAATGTTTTTGTCCTTGCCTTGTGCTTTTAATTAATTTAGGGTATCGGCATTTTTCACAGTCAGTGGCCTTGTCTAGTCCCTGACCCTGGCATTATTTTCAATGAAAAGGCAATAGTAATGCTATTCTTTTCTCATAAACACAATTTGAAGACAAACAGGATAAATTAGTTTAGCTCAAATCACATAAAAGGTGCTTAAACTTCACTTTACAGACACACAGGCTCATTTAACATACCAGTCTTTTAAATTAATTTGGAAGGTGTAATGATCTTAGCCTTTGTTATGTCCCTGTTTACGTGATGAACCGGATCCGTACCGCAAACAGAAAGACAGAGGGGTTTTAGCAGCCTCCCTTTAGACAGGATTTATGTGTATCTGATTGGAAGTCAGATAGAGCACTCTCCCACTGCTCTCCAACTGAGGCTGCTGTGACTAATTAAACTGTCCTCTCTGCTCAACAACACTGTCAGTCGCAGTGTGATAAGAATCAGCAAAGTTAACTTACCTCTGCTAGTTAAAATGATTCGGCTCAGCAGAGGTCCGACATGCCTGGGAGCTGGAGCGGTGCCAGGCTTTTGATGAATGATACACAAGAGTTGGCCTGAGTTCAGAAACCTGGTTTTACTTTCTATCATCAAAATTACTAAAACCTTCTAGTCTTTTGTAATGTAATTTCTATCATCAGCAGTACAGTGTAAATACATTTTCATGTTATTACCCCCCTCCTCCCCTTTTCAAACTGTTTATATTACTTGTAGATGTCATATTCACCCAATAGCCAAATAAATGGAAACAAATCCATCAAACATGAGAATACTAATTGTCCTTTTCAAGTAGAAATACAGGTGCAGAATTTCTTTTTAGGAAAAAAGCAGGCATCATTTATGTGAGGAGTATATAGTGAGAGTTAAAAAAAGTAGGTTCAATATTATCAGATGATAAAGGTCATTATATTTATAAAGCCAAGACTCCATTGTTGAGTGGATTTTTGGCGCTGCAGTAAGTAATTTGCTCTATCTGATAAAGACCTTACATCCTCTGTTTCTCTTATGTGGGAGGGTCTTGAGTTAGACACTAAATCTGTCTGCAATCTTACATCCTGAGGTAGAAAAATCACATAATTCTTTACTTACTAAAAATTATGTAAGTTAAAAAAAACAAAAAACAAACAATAACCCCCGGGACATTTCTACTTGCTGTTTTTGTGAAAAGTTGACTGGGCCTTAGACTATTTTAATGCAATACAAAAGCTATAAGCCCATTCTAAATTCAAATTACATAAGAACACTATTTTGAAAATGATTAACAATTAACTTTGGTCCAACATGCAGTTTTAAATGTCAGCGACTGAACTTGAAACATTATGACATTTCCTGTATGGCCTATGCTTCCTTTCTTGCCTGTTTTCTTTTGCTGGATTTATCATTACATGCACTGATGGACTGACCAAATAGTCGTCCTTTCTACTTTCTACTCTGTGTTTTGCTCCCATTAATTTAGACTGAAATTGGTTTTCATGTTGGGACAGGAATACTTCTCCTCAAATGCAATGAAACTGAAGGAACAACTTTGTTTTATATATATATATATATATATATATATATATATATAAACAGATGTGTTAAAACATAAATAAAAA
>JAPSES010000228.1:9561905-9605896 GCA_029822895.1 Maxillicosta whitleyi
GGGACAGGAATACTTCTCCTCAAATGCAATGAAACTGAAGGACCAACTTTGTTTTATATATATATATATATATATATATATATATATATACACATTTGTGTTAAAACATAAATAAACACTACTACTAATAATAATAATTAAAATAATAATAAATATGGTCCAACAAAGAATCATTTAGTCTTTCTTTCTTTTCTTTCCTGCTGTCTCAATGATTCTTCTTGCACTCCAAAGTGTACAGAAAATTGAAATGACATATTACTACCATAAAAATCTGAAATGACTTGCTTTGTAGTTTCTTGTAGATATAATAATATGAAGACAGCAGTAGTTACTTTGCAAGGTAACAAAGGGTAGCGAGTAATCAGCCAGATTTGTTAGAAGACAATAACAGTCTGTTGAAAGCCCGAAGGTAATTAACATAAATGACTAAGATGCTGTCTTGTCTGGGAAAAACAACAAGCTATGACCACAACAGCTGAAAATGAAGTGTGTTATGCAACATGAAAACTCCCTGAATATTCAAAACCTCATTTATTTGTATTGAAGTGTCCTTCTCTCTGTCTCTCTTTCTTTTTCAGAACCATTTGCCGACGATGTCACAGATGCTGATTCATTTCCCCATAATTTTCCCAATATTCCTCATTTCCCCAGCTCCTCTCCTCCAACTGTTAACCACACCTCCTCAGCTCCTACATCCCCCTACAGCTCCTCCAACACCACCCGAGGCCATTCCGGTAAGTCCTGCCCCCCCACCCCCACCCTTTTCTCCAGATTTCACTCTCTCCTGCTATCCACTGTCCAATATTTCTGTGTCGTCCCCTGTCATCGCCCACCATACTGCTTCATCCAGCCCTCCCGTCAGTCTGTTGCCTCTCTAATTCCCCTGATCTCTGCCTCATCACCTCTTGTGATGAGGCAGAGACGTGCCTGCCTTTCTCCAACAGTCGTGATGAGTGTGAGCATGTCGGCATTGTGCCTAAGTCATGTTTCTAAAGTAGACCCAAAGGCAGGTACTGCCAAAGGAGGCCCCTGTCTGACTTGGCCTCAAGCCAAGACATTCTGAATGAACCCCAACATAAGTTTGTAATCTTACAGACTTGGTAAGACAAATCTGGCTAAGAAAAAAAATTCTGGTTTTGATTGTTTCAAAGTTGGCGTCTCATTCTGGTTTTCAGAAGTCTGTGGTATGTTTCGTTTTTATTTTTGCTGAAAAAAACAAATAAGGCAGTATCATGCTTTTGATTTCCTCAATTCCTCACTCTCCTCTGAGTTTTCATCACTTCACTTCTCATTCGTTGCCTCTACTCCTTTGTCCATCCCTCGCTCCTCCAGAACCCCCCACCAACACCACCTTCATGATGGAAACCACTGGTAACTGGACGCTGACAGGTGAGAGAGCCAAAAAAAAATGGGGGGATGAATGGAGGGAGGAGAGCTAGCTTCATCCGCTCTGGCATTCCTCCAGCATCTTAAAACTGTCCCACTGCTCGGTAGCAAACATGAAGTATAGTGGAAGAGGGCTTGTGGGGGCAGGCTTTGGCACTGGGCTCTGTCCTCTGAGTATGGAGATACACAGCTGTAGGAAAAACACTAACAGAGCTACAGTGCTTTATGTACAATAACAACTTGGTTTCCTGCGGTCATACAAACTGCATGTTTTTCAGGGGAGCTGGCTCTGGTCTACGCAGCTAAACAATAACAGGCTTTTTTTAAAAGCTGGAAATGGTTTTCTGTGGCGTGTATTCCCCTTTGTCCTTGTACTGGTTGCGGTTAAACGCGTTTGTTAGAGTTACTTTATTACCCACATGGTGTCGAATTTGCAGATGGAACGGGACGGGGGTGTTTTCTGTTATGACATTGTGGTGTGTATGTTTTTGCCTGGTAAATGTGTGTGCATGCAGGTGTATAATTGTTTATACATGTTTTATTCATATGTAGATGCATGGTGTCAAGTATGCGTGCCAATATTTTTGGGCCTTCTTAACTTAGCTATTTGTTCAGATTCTGGTTTTAAGACTTTCTTTTATGAGTAAAATTTACATCAAACTGCACTAAGGAAACGCTTTCATCCCTCATTTAAATGACGTGCCAAGTCGAAAAACAATGCAGGATTCTGATTAATAGTTTACTTCAAAGCAAAACACTGTTCACACAAAACAGCAGAGTCTTAAAAAGGCTTGCGATATGAACATGAACACTGGATGCATACTCAGAGACAGTACCCTTCAGATGTTTAGTTATCCTGGTGAAAGTGTGTGACCCCAGTGAGTGCATGACTGAACCCACAAAACTAATGTTCACAAACTCACACACAAAACGGAGGCAGTGTTGAACTCTAAACATATCACATCAGACCAATAACCGCATGTTTCAGCCAGCAAACCGCACAGAGACATAAACACCCCTCATGTTATCTTGTATTTGCTTTTTCAGGGCCAGAATTTGCCGCTGTGTCTCCAAAGGCAGGGCTTCCTGTAGCCAAAGATGATAGCAGTAACACGGCCATCCTAATAGGTTGCCTGGTGGGCATCATCCTGCTGCTGCTGGCTGTCATTGCTGTTATTCTTTGGAGGCAGTATTGGAAAAAGATCCTTGGCAAGGTGAGTAAAGAGAGAACCCAAGTGAAAGCAGCCAGCAGTCTGCATCACAAATTTGAATTATCAGTTATTCTTGGAGCTGATAAGATAATTTTGGTGTAGCTGGTGAATTTTTGGAGCATCAGGTAGAAATAAACATGTATCATTGAGTTAGTGGAGTCATGTTATCAGAGCTGGGAAGGATATTTCTAAAAAATAAGAGCTTATGTGCAACTAGGTGATGTTTACATCAAACTATTTTAATTAGTCTGTATCAGGTGACATAAATGCATCCCTCACAACAGTAACAACACCTATCACCGCCAAATATTTAGTAAAGGTTCTTCAATCTAAAATGGAATGTAAATCTTTTTCCCATAGTCACCCACCTCTTGCCATGATTAAAATTAATAATTTTGTTAAAGTTGGACTGTTTTTGGAGTGTGTCTGTGTGTCTGTGTTATTAGGTAGATGGGAACTTTTTTTATTATTATTATTTTGTTTGCTTATACTATCATTTATACTTTTTTTTACTATACTGTTTATATTATTGTTTATATTGTAAATGTGTTTCTTTCCTTTAAAAGTCCAAGCAGGGACAGGAGTTGCAAAGTAGCTAAATGTAATTTACACTGTAGAATATTAGATGGTCTATATGTACACTATGTTTCACGGTATTATCCCTGGTAAATAAATGAATAAAATAAAAAGAAATAAATTCAGCTTATATAGTAAACATCTCAGTAAAATCATTGTACTTGGATGTAACTTCTTGTAATCAACATTTCTGTGCATATGACAGAGGTTAGTTACATTTATTTTGCCATCTGATTACGTTACTAATTAATTCACAGTGCTTCTTTAAAGCTGTTTGAAGTGTCAGAGTGGTGTTTGAAACCTCATCCCCTGTGTAGTGACTGTCTCACTGTTTGAATGGGTGAATGCTGAGACACTGTAAAGAGCTTCAAGTACCATAGAGATAGAAGACCGTCCATTTACCAATCAGGGATTCACATTAAACATTGATATCGCCTATATTTAAGTGCAGCTTCTGTCGTCTCAGGCCCAGGGGAGTCTGTCCAGTGATGAGCTGCGGGTCCATCTGTCAGTGCCTTCAGATAATGTCGTCATTAACAACACTCACAGCTATTCGAGTCGCTACCAGCGTATACACACCTTCCCTGATGACCGCGACCATGACAGAGATGGAGAAGGAGAGTACCAGGAGCCCAGTGCTTTGCTTCGGCCGAGGGATCACAGAGACAGCACAGGTAAGATGTGTGACAAACAAGCACACATGTAATATTACAGTAATAACGACAATACAATTAAAAGAACCAAAATAATACAGTAGTGCAGTAAAAAAATAATGAAATACATTGGTCAGCCACACTGAATATGGAGTTTGTGGAGAATGTGAAACAATGCACTTTTCAGTATGTGAAGAATTGAATTTTCTTTATTACATTATTGTGGTTTGGACAGACTATGTAGTTTATGTGCTTTTGTTCTTTTGTAAATTATATAAATAAATAAACCCATTTAGAAAAAAAGGGTGCAGGAGAAAGATGTGCGTATCAAGAAAACACTGGTCTTACCATGTGTTTCACCACACTAAACAGAGTAAATCAAACTAAATGCCCTTGGAGGAACAGTGGTTCCAAGAAGATGCACAGCTTAGAGGGGAACAAAGGAGTTATTGTTCTCTGAAAAGTGAAGAAAAAGAAAAGGAGGAGAAAAAAGAGCAGCAAGGAAAGAAAAGACATTCCTTTAGTTGCATTGCACCACAGGAGGTCGGCATGCCATCTTTACTAGGCGCCTGAGTGAGATTGAAATAACATGAGTAACAGAATCATTATTTCATCCCCTGGTTCTTGTTATGTTTGGTTGTGGCCTGAGTTGTGTTAATTTTGCTTGCTCTGTTCTGTTCTGTGCTCCATGTGTTGGTGTTTCCCCTCCTCTTTCCCTTATATCATAATGGATATGCTAACAAAGTCCCGCTAATGGTTGTTATTTTGTTTTGTTTTGTGTGTATTTTTTGTCTTTCATTTTGTACCGTCCATACTTGGTGCCTGCGTGTATCCCACCCCGTCCCGTGCTTGTGTGTGTGTGTTTGTGTTTATGTTCATGTACCCTCCCAGCCTTGCTGTTAAACAACCCAGCCTATCACCTGCTCCTGTCAGATCACAGAAAAGGCTCAAGACCCCTAGTCGTCCCCAGCAGCACTCGGGCTCAGGAAAAGAGCCTCAATGTGCCCCAGGGTAAGAGACCTCAGACTGGGCCAACTCAGGGTTGGGGCAGTAGGAGTGCTCTCACTCATAGTCCATCCTCAAAAACCTGCTTCCCAGATATGATTAATCTGTTCTGCATGTGCTTGACCTTCATCATCCTCCTGTACACACATACTTAGTCACACTCATCACTCACCATTCCAAACATCCCATGCTTTGCTTGAAAGGTAGTTTGGCTTTTGGGGAATTTTTTTTTTATATATATATACATTTTCAAACTAAATCAGTCAGACAAACTGATACATTGTCTTTTTTTTTCCTCTAGTAGGTTCAACCTAGAGTGTTGCTTTGCACACATCATTACTGTGTATGTATTTAAAAATAGATGAAACAGATATAGGTTTGATGAACTCAATTAGTGCTGCCACGATTCGTCGACTTAGACAACGTAATCAACCATGAAAAATTGTTGTCTGCAGTTTTTTTTTTATTATTATTATTTTTTTATTGATGTGTCATTTTTCTATTGACCACCTATTTATTTTTGGTCTCCCTCCCATCTCAAACACAGTAGGAAAGAAATCTCCCTATGAACACTGCCAGAGACAAGCCACAGGTATGGCTGCGGCTTTGTGCCACGGGTATGCCACGATGGCATAGGTCTGCCACGGCACCTGGGCACTTCATGCAGCCATACGACCGTACGAGAGAGGGGGAAACCCTCATTTTTTTTCAAGTTTCTTAAGTTTCACCCCCATCACACACCTCATTCATTCTTCACACCCACGCCGAGTTTCTTTTTAATCAGTCGTTTAGATTGTTGCACTAATTGAAAAATTTGTTGAAAGATTAGTAGTTAAAAAATTAGTCATTAGTGGCAGCACTAGAATCAATCATTATTTTTTGAAGGTCCAATGTGTTGTATACTCTCCTGTCTAACTCCATTTCTAAGCTAATGACTCAGCTGCCTACATCTCTGATAATATCCTGTGCACTAATATCTACATACTGTAGAGACTTTGGGCAGGATTTTCTGTAAATAAGCAGTGGACAGAACCGCTGTGAAACACTGTCATTTTGAAGCCATGAGTTTGTGTTTTGTCATCGTCATTTTGGCTTTTTTGAGCCCAGACGTGGTGGCATTTGGACAAAAAGCCATGACTAAAATCAGAAGGTTAAAAGGACTAGTTTTCTAATACAGTAACACAGCAAATATCATCACACGTCAAACTGGAACAGAAACTCCAAAAGTCCAACTCTGCAGCTAGATGGGTAATAAAAAATCAGACACCAATTCATCAAATTTATATTAGATGGATCAGAACACTTATTAGAGATGAAACAAATGAGACAATGACTGCTAGGAACGAATGACTAGCTAGATCCCCCGGTGGCTTCACTTTCAAGCTAAAGTTGTTGCCCACTGGTGAAAATTCTTACTTTTGCCCCTGAGTACTTGAATGCCAGTCTTCAGGCTCCTTTACGGTGGAAATGTTGTACAACACGCTGTGTCATTAGCATAGAAATGGAGTAAACAGAGCACAACACAGACTCCAACAAGCTTCACATAAGCACATGCATCTTAAATATTGAACCCCTGAGTATCAAAAGCAAAATAAAGATGAATAATCTTAGTTGTAACAATTTTTTGATCAGTTCTTTTCAAATACATGAATAATGTCCTGTTATTATGTTCTGTAGCACAGACTGAATCAGTTCTGAAAGGTTTTTCCTGTTCCCTGCAGGTTATTATCATTTTAACAGATGTACATGACTTTCACATTCAGACACCCTGGTTAAGGTCTTCAACATCATCTCATATATAAACCTTAACCTCAAGATATTTATACAAGGCTCTGGATGTGGATTTTCTTTCACTGAATTATTAGGTTTTGTTGTTGTTACTTTATTATAATGTATTTATAACATTTTACCTTTTTTATTTACTGGCATTTACTTTAATGTTTAATGCCTTTTATTTCTGTTTTGCATATAATCTTCTTATTGTTGAGTTGTAGGTTTACTGTCATGAAATTCCCCCAAACCAAGCTATGATTTTGACACATTTTCTAAAAACGTAAGAATTACTTTCATGAAAAGCTTTTTAAATCCTTATCAAGAGTTTTATTTCCCTCCCCATGTCATCCACCCTGTCCCACCTCCTCAGCCTGTGGTCTGGATACCGATATGGAGAAAGGTTTCCCTCCTGCTCAGGAAGAGCCTCCCCCCTACCCTGGGTCCCCCCCTTATCCCTCCCTGTCTCCCCCAGTGTCTCCCCCGCTGCCTCCCAGTGTCCCCCACTATGCAGAGGCAGACATTGTGAGCCTGCAGGGCGTCAGTGGTAACAACACCTACGCTGTGCCTGCATTGGCCTCTTCGAGCCCCGGGGCTGATGCTGCTCCACTGCCGGAGCTGCCACGACAGTGTCTCATCTTCAAGGAGAAACTGGGAGAGGGACAGTTTGGGGAGGTGAGGATTTTGAGGATAGATTTAATGGTAGATGTTGGTGGGTGCTTGTCTTTTACCAGTGCTTGTGTTTGGTTTTTTTTGGTGACAGGTACACCTGTGTGAAATAGAGAACCCCCAGGACCTTCCCAACTTGGAGTTTCCTTTCAATGTGAGAAAAGGTCGCCCCCTTCTGGTAGCAGTGAAGATACTGCGTCCAGATGCATCCAAAAATGCCAGGTCTGTAGACAGGAGGACACAAATACAGTTGGTGATTTAAAAAAAGATTCTAGACACCCTTAAAATGTTACACAATCTCAAATATTACCATGAAATATTTGCAGTATAATGTTTTTTTTGTTTCGAAAGGTTTGGCTACATCAAACACACACTAATGTAAATGATTTTTCATGTAACTAAATTCTTAACAGTTGCAACATAGGGTGTCCAGAAACATTTTTCCACCACTGTACATCATCATGAAATTAATCAAAGTAATACTGGATATTACAAAAATATTTAAGCAGATTACAAGTCGTTTATATTTTGAGACGATAAAGATGTATTTTACACTGGAAACCAGAGAAACACATGGTACATTTTGCATATTTACCGTAAGTAAACTTTTAACTTTTAAGTAAAACAGTGAAGATTTGAGAGTGAAGTTGTGAAATCATTGACTCAAGCAGAGCACATATCTAGTTAAATATTTACTTGGTTTTGGTTTGGTTCGACTCATCAGTTCCTCTGTGGTTTTTTGATGTTTTGACTCTCTCCACCTTTACTTGTTTACTTTAGCTCAGTTCAGATCGTTCAGGACCCAATGTTATATCAGTTAGTGTGAGTTCATACGTCCATGTGTTTATGTAGGAGGTTGGTGAGAGCCGGGGTAACACAAACATATTGACCTGTGAACAAATCAATGAGCAGATACCTCTGGAAACCCTCAAGGACCTGAAGATGGAGGAGTTTATTTTTTAAAGTGGAATTGAGCATTCAATTTCTGAGGAAAAGTTATAGTAAAATAGTACTTTATTAGATTTGAAATTAAAGTGATTTATTTCCCATCAAACAAAGGAACCCAGAGTCTGCTTTTTTCACACTTAGTCCATCCATTGTTATATGTCTTTTTAATTCTGCTGCTTTTTTCTTTTTCAGATCCTCTTTAAATCACTTTTATACATCTTACGTGTCCTTCTCACCCTGTTAGGAATGATTTCCTGAAAGAAGTGAAGATCCTGTCTCGCTTGAAGGACCCAAACATCATCCGACTGCTGGGTGTTTGTGTGAGCAGTGACCCCCTGTGTATGGTCACAGAATACATGGAATGTGGAGACTTGAACCAGTATCTGTCCCACCGGGTGCTTTTAGACAAGACCGGGCCTTCACACAACACTCCAACCATCAGGTAGTAAACATGGGCGCACACACACACAACGCCATGGCTTATTTTACTTAGTATTCCAACCATGTGTGTTTTTTCCCCTTAGTTACCCGGCTCTCATCTCCATGGCCAGCCAGATCGCATCAGGAATGAAGTTTCTTTCATCCCTCAACTTTGTCCATCGGGACCTGGCAACACGCAACTGTCTGGTTGGCGGCGAGAAAGGGGAGAGTGGAGAGGATCGGGGGGGAGAGCGTCACATCAAAATAGCCGACTTTGGCATGAGCAGGAACCTGTACGCTGGAGACTACTACAGGATCCAGGGCAGGGCTGTGCTGCCCATACGCTGGATGGCATGGGAGTGTATACTCATGGTGAGACGACAACTAGTGTGTGTTTGAGCAGTGGGGTGTGTCACACATGCAATTTAATATTGTTAATAGAGCAGTATGAATATAATGTGTTATGTGGGTATTAAAAGGAAAGGAAATTGGCAAAATTCTGTTCCAGGAAATCAGTTATGGTAAAGGTCAACTGCTAATTCTTTTATTTTGACAAATATAGTACTGTTAGCAAAAATGGCAACTACTTTCACATTATCATATGGTAATTTTTTAAAATTAAGTTAAAAGGTGCTGCCTAAACAGCAGCTTACTGGTGTTTTCCTCCTATTTTTCTTTTCATTTTGTTTCCAAAATACCAGTTGAAACAGAAAATTGTTGTCTGTAAACTTTGTGTTCTTGTAACAACAAATCCAACCTTTGGGTTTGTGATGACAGAAATCCTATAATTTGTTACTATAGTGAACTCTTTAACATATAAAAGTGACTCTAATAAGGACAAAGTGATTAGAACAGGTGTGTTAATGTGTTTTTGTCCGTGTTTTTAGGGAAAGTTCACCACAGCCAGTGATGTGTGGGCGTTCGGGGTCACTCTGTGGGAGATGTTGAGCGTTTGTCAGGAGCAGCCATATTCGAACCTCACCGATGAACAAGTCATCGACAACGCTGGCGAGTTCTTCAGAGACCAAGGCCGACAGGTACGGTACACCCTCACACTCACTGATGCAGTGGTATGCACCGGCTCATTTTCTCATTTGAAATATGTATGTGTTTTCTGTCTAAATGAATATTCATTAACCAATTTGTGTGGGCTGAAATGCGCTAAAGCTCAAACTCAGGAGCAAATTACCGAACTCAGCTAAGCAGAGGAACAAGTAATGGTTTGCACTCAAATTGATTTCAGTCTGTTAAAGGATGAGGGTGTCAGATTTAGTGAGATCTATTAGCAGAAATTTTCTATAGAATATGTAATGTAGTATTATCGTATAATAATGCATAATCACCTGTAACTACTGTATGACTGATGAATGAGCAGTGCAGTCATTTTTAGTAGGTTTGGTAACATGGGAAAGGCTGCTCTAGTCTCAACTGATTTATCTGAGAGTGAGACAGTGAAACTTAACTTTGTTGTGCAGTTATGCTGTGTATATTCCCAAGAACAGTAACACTAGTCATAAAGCGCTGTGTATCCCTTTTCTTAGAATAGACCTATATCTAAATAATGATGTCCACTTTCCATAGAACCAGCCGTGATTTCAAACTATAAAACACAAACACTGGCATATTATCTTGTATGCTAATGTACCCTAGGCTCTCAGAAGCATGTAAAGGAAGTAGTTACAATCTGTGGCTTTAACACATGATGCTGTTAAATTCTACCCACTATCAACACCACCCTCCAACATTAAAGATTCACTCAGTCATTCACACATGTATCCCTTTGCCTCCTCTTCAGGTCTACCTGAGTCGGCCGGCTGTGTGTCCGCAGGGTCTCTATGAGCTCATGTTGAGCTGCTGGAATAGAGACTGCAAGCTCCGCCCATCCTTCGCTAACATCCACTCCTTCCTTACTGAGGACGCCATGAACATGGTGTAAAGGGAGTTGGGCAAAGCGCAGGATCAAAAGCGACTTCAAAGAGGAGAAAGTATTGTACGTTTATGCATCCAGTGAGGTGGTGTTTGAACCAATGTGGTGGAGGTGCTGCACAGCAGAGGAAAGTGGGTTGCTCGCCTTTTTATTTTTACACTTGGGGTGGATGGGGGTGAGACACCGCTGGTTCGGTTTGTTTCCTACATCAGACCCCCCAATACAAGAAGTAACCCCAGCTTTCAGTAGATGACAGTCTGAAGTGCATTTCACTGTGGGTGGTGGTGGGTGCGTTCTGCTTAGGGAGCTTTCTGTCTTCTCAGATTTTTAACAGGTAGGAGGGCTGATGGTGAGTGTTATAGAGCTAATGTCTCTGGAAGATAGTCGACTAGCAGCAAACTAGAAATCCTAAAGCTTCATGAATTTTATAGCGTAACATCTCAAGTACTGCATGCATAGTCACAGGGGAAGGTGACAGAGGAGGCCTGTACTTGATGATACACATACTTCTCTTAAGAAAACACACTTTTTCAGAGATGAAACTGCACACACAGGGATGGTTGTCTTAGTATTTATAGTATCTATGATCCATATAAAGACAGTGTGACTAACACTACACACACTCGCAGCTCCATTGTAATGTGACTCAACTGAATAGATGTGTGAACTGTCCAGACCCTGCACAGAACAAGTTAATCAAATGCTTGATCTCAGCCCCTCATCCTGACAAAAACCCACCTCCACTTTAAGCTTTTGTGGAAGAATGTGAAATGATGCGGACCAGACAACAGCGCCCCCTCCTGCAAAGTGATTGTGTTGCAGCTGTCACCCCCCTCCCCCCCCCTCCCTTTTTTTAATTTTTTTTTTTTTTTAACTCTCATCTTTGAGCCACAAACAGAAAAACTGTATCCCTGATACCAAAGTGACTTCTCTAACCTGAGAAAACAGGCAAAGAAGAAGAGGGTGTGCTGCTGCCGATGAGATGTGACCCACAAACTGGAATGGCTTTTCAAAGCAGAGACAATTCTGCCAGTGAGGGCAGTGGACGGGACATCTTCGGATGCACCCGCTCAGGTGTTTTGGCAAGTTTTTTTTTGTATCTGGCTGCGACCCAGACACAAAGGATAGATGAAAAAAATTCCACAACCAGCTGCACTTTAAGTCTCACGAGTGTGTCCCCGGCCAAGATGAAATTCTTCTCTGCAAGGGGCCTGATATGATTCCTGTCAAAATAGATTCTGATGTATTTGACTTGCAGTGATTTCAGATATTTGCTAAGTGAAGAGAGATACAAATACGTTTTCAGATGTATTTTCATAAGGACATGGTTTGAATTCATTTTTGAATCTTCTGTCGTACAAGGCCTTGCCAAACCATTAGATGTAAAATATTATTTGAAATGTGGAATGGCACCATCATTTCATCTCATTTTTAATGTATGACAACCTTTGTTCTAAGACGTTGAGCTTGATTTAACATCAGTCTTTGTCAAACCAAACGCATTACTGTGTACATTTCATTTAAGTCGTGGCTCAAACTGGGAATGAATGAATTTTGGGTGTGTTTGTCGACCACCTTATACGTTAACCCATGTTAATATGTTAAGCTGACTGCAGTAGAGCTACTGCCTATACATTACTGATTGTATAGCACTGTAAATCAGTCCCAAGATGATCAAGTAGTACATGTTTACCGGTTGTGAATGGTTGTGCCATTTGAGTCATTTTTGATACACTGTAGTACAACTAAACCCATATTTTTATATATACTGTATGTCCTTAGACACTCCTTGATGTCTGATTTTGTCTTTTATGTCTTCAAAGCTGCGCCTAATAGTTTGTACATATTTTAAGGACAGAATTGTAATTTCCTCTACTAATATATGGAAAAGTCTTTGGTTACATTTGGGGTCTTCTGTATCTCTGTAGAATGCTTGCTACCTTTATGCCATTGTAATTCATCGTGTTGTCTATTTTTTGTAGATGTTTTAATAAAAGTTAACCTTTTCAAATAAGTGTAAATTTTAATTGAACAATAACAGGCAAAAGGTTTCAGTCAATAAACAATATTTTTATTGACTACATTTTAAAACATTTCAGGACAGATAACTCGTGAACTGGCATACAACTTTCACACAACTCCCACTAGTACAACATAATGGCTATGTATGTCAATAAAGGTAGACATGCTATAGATTATTTTAACAAGTAGAAATTAGTTACAGCAACAGCCAGAAGAAGCAGAGATCCATTTGGCTTTAAACTGTAGCCATCGATAGTGACGGCCAATGGCTTATCATCAGTTGAATAGGTGGAAAAATTACCTGACAGAGAATTGTAATAGGCTTGAAAGGAGGAGTAAACCTTACAGTTGAAGAGTTCCTTAACCAGGCACTTGGAGGTCACAAGATGCATAAGGCTTAGCAGCAGAAACTTTGGATTGTTAGTACTCTAAACAAACAAGCAACATCTGAGTTCTTACACATCTAGAAATAAAAGTGAGTTATTTTAAAACGAGTACAAGGAAAATAAAATCCTACAGCCTCCTGTGACAGTATAAACTTCAAGCAGAAAGCACATTAAAGCAGCAGGCAGGTTAGTAATGTTTCTTCTTTACTGTTATACAAAAGCCAACTATGTTCTTTCCACCACAATATACTTTCAGAGCTTTTTTTTTTAACAGGAAACACTGCTTGTTCCCATCAACCACTTCCTCCACCTTCATTTTCGATCATAAAGACAAACTCACAGCGTAACTGATATGAATTTGGGCCCAGTAACAAAACCTTCCTACAGAGTATGAGTGGAATAAACTAGCAACTCCCCCATTGTTGTCTATCTATAATGAAATAACAGACCATAACAAAAAATAGACTTATACATTAAGCAGTGGTAGATCAATACAGACACTTACATACTACATGGTATGGAGTGGAAATTAGCTTGATTGTAGAAAAAAAAAGTTAAAAAAAAATACAAGTGTAAAAGGACTAAAACATTAATTTCTACTTAGATTATACCTCGCTAACCTGGCATGCAACTTTTGTTTCCTTAGTGTAAAAAAAGTAGATTAAACTAGTGGTGCCTGGCACAACAAACACCACCCCTTGCACATATTTCGCCCATAAGTAAATGGGAATATCTTTTAAAAATCATAAAAAATGTGTTGACATATATTCTGGGTCACTGGCAAACTATAAACCCAATTTAGTATGAACTGAACCAATAGTTTTTCTGCTAAAGTGTTAGCAACTAACAAAAAACCAAAGGCAATACCCCTTGTATTATTACTTCGGGGTAATAATGAGTTTTTAATAATGATCTGATCCCTGGCAGCTGTATCTGTAGCCACATGGAGCAACAATCACAACAGTGCTCATGAGACAGCTGAAAAGAATTCACAAAAGAAGGGAAGAAACATTGCATGGTTGAATGGAGGAGGGACCAATAAGAGAGATGCACTGTAAAAAAAACATGCATACACAGATGATCAGTCATTTTTACAGTGTTAAAGAGTTGATATAGTGATTATAGGCACAAGGGGGAGATAATGAGCTCCTGGTCTGAGTCTGATTACTCTTCTTAATGCACGCGGGTAGTCTTTCCTGCAGCCTGTGAAGTACAAAACATAACATAATTAGCTTGACCAAAACTTTTTAACAGTTGAAACACCTGCACTAACATACACTCTGCTACTTACAAGAGTAATGTCGACCCCAGTCAGTTTCTCCACAGTAACAGGCAGCCTGGCCATGATGTCGAGCACCTCTCCGGCAAGTTTGGCTGCTCCCACCTCTGAGCCTCCGCTGGACACCATGGTGACCTTGTTGGCTTCGGACAGTGGTTTGCTGATCTCCTCTGCCATCTGCAGTACCAGACACAATCCAGGGCATTTATTTAAGCAATATTTGACACGGTTACTAAGTCTGAACAACATGAATGAAGTGAAGATTAAACACATTTTTCTCATTTTATGAGTTCAAGAGTTGGTGGTCATACAAGAGGAATTTGTGGGACAAGTATAAATATATTGAACAATTTAATATCAAACTAAGGTAAAAAAAATAAATAAATAATATAATAATAATAATATAAAAAATATTCAATTATATTGAAACTGTTAATTCAGAAGACTCAGAGTCAAGGTCTGTTTTTGATTAATGGGCTGTTGGAAAATTATATCTATTCACGTGCATGATTAATCTTAACTTCTTGAAACTAAACTAAAGATAAAATAAAATTTGTTCTTTTACACACCCACACTGATGACAAACAAGTCAGCTGATCTTTTTTTTTCTTTCCCTAAAGCACAGTGGCATCTTTTGATAGGACAAAGCAGTGAGTCTCTGATCACTATCATATTACAACTTCACCCCATTTATTATGGATCAGACTGACCAGTGGCAGTTTCTCCAGCAGCATGTCCACCATGGCACCATCTTGGTACTGCTTGAAGGCGTCAGCCTTCTTGGCCATCTGCTCCGCCTCAGCACGACCCTTAGCCTCCGTGGCGAATGCCTCTGCCTCACCCTTCATCTACAGTCAGAGTTTATATATTAGATGTATACAGGGATAGAAGATCCATTTGTCAAGAAAAAAAACAATGAAGGACATGTAAAGGAGAAAAAGGAGAAATGTCCTGGACTCACTCTGATGGACTCGGCCTCAGCCTCAGCCTCCATAATGAGCTGCAGGCTGCCAGGACAGAAGAGAAGAAATTATAAATTAACTGTCACAACTGTTTTAAGTCATGTTAAGACAATCAGTTTAAGTCAAGGACTGCATTTGAAAAATAGTCTTTAGGCTGACTGTGGTGCATTTACAGCAATGTCAACTAATGTACAATGTCCTTATTAAATAAACCAACAAATAAGTTCTCCTACACAGCTCTTGGGGCAATCCTTTTTTTTTAATTCACTTTTGTTAAATAGTGATCAAAACTACACAAGACAACGTTCTAGTTACGTTATGTTCTAGTCTTACCGTTGAGCTTCAGCCAAACGCTCAAGTCTGTATTTTTCTGCTTCTGCAGGCTTCTTAATTTTAGCTTCCAGCTCCTTCTCCTTGCGGATGATCTCCTGCTCCTGCAGTGTAATCTGCTGTGTCCGCTCCACCACCTGAACTTGCATCTTCTCCTCCTCAATCCGCTGCTTGGTCTTGGCCACCTGATAAGATGTGTAGGTATGAAATGTTTAATTCAAGTAAAGGCAAAAAAAAACAAAAAACAATCACATTGCAAACTTTACAGCCTGTAAAAAACACAAACAGCATAAATGGCTGTACCTGCAGCTGATAAGCCATTTCAGACTCTGCCTTCTTAGTGTTGACCTCAACATCATAGGCTGCCTTTTTCAGCTCGTAGTCTCTCTGGGCTTTTGCCATCTCAATCTCATTTTTATACTGAGCAGACACTTTCTCCTGCATGGCGTGGGCCTCCTGTATTTGGAAAGTAGTAAGAAAAACAGACAGCATTTTCACTATGCTTTAAAAAGATTTATCACAATAAAATACACAACATTTCAGAAAAATGAACATGATAATGATTTTACCCTGATGACAGCATCCCGTTTGTACTGGGCCTCTCCAATCCGGGCATCCTTCTGAACCTGGGCTGTCCTGGCTTTACCTAGGGAGTGAAGGTAATCCTGAGAAAGACAGACAGACAGAGGGGAACCGTGGCTGTTAATGACCTTTAGAAGAGTTCAGAAAAAAACTGCATTATAATTTGTCTCATTATTTCAATAGAACTGGGGTTTTAGTTTGAAATGCTGTGAAATCATTGCAGGAACAAAGTGTGGATCCCACAACCCCAGGACAACATATAGTAATGGCAAATATTAAAAATAAGAATGTTGAAAGATGTAAAATACACTGAAGTTGAATCTGTAAAACATTTATAACCGCAATCTTGCTCTTTCAGTTACTTCCCATACTTTCTCAGACTTCAACTTGTGAATTCTAGATACAATTTATGATGAAATGTGTTCATATCAACTTAGGGAGTCCAAAACAGGAGTGTGTGTTTATGTCAATTCTTCATACATCAGCGGTTCATCAATACTATATTAAGTATTACTAAACTTCATGCAAATACTGTACATAATATAGTATACTTTGCATCTGTCACTGTACATTGTCTGAAATCTGTTCCCCCCTCAGCCACATTTTTTTTTTAAACAATTATTCAAATACATGCAAATATTTACATTTTGGTTGAAATTGTTACACAGTTAGTGCTTTAATGATGATAACAGGCACAGACCTAATACTTATTGTTAACTGAAATATGCAAGTATTTAATGAGCTTTAAGTTATTTTCCCTTTTCAATAATAGTCTGTCACTGAACCTATATGCATTCCTCACTCAAAATACCTAGGCAGTAGCAGAACTTTAGAATCTGTAAATTTGAAAATGCCTCTGCATATTATGTTATACTGTTAATTGTCTGGTTCCCTACAAGCAACAGTAATATCTATTTTGTGAGGAGGACATGGGGTGTGCTAATACGAATGTACAAAGAATGTACAATGTGCAATAAAATTAACACATGTGAACCATCAGTTCAAGACTTAAATCACAATTCATTGGGAGAACCTGCAGTGATCGGAAAAGATGACAATGTAGCTCCACAATGAAAACGGATGCTGTTACAGACGGGGGAAAAAGCAAGAGATGGTGCACTTAGAACTCATTTGTTGATAATGTAATGTGGGTCTGGTGGAAGGTTGAGTCACAGACATGAGGATCAATCACTGAAATGCATTATTGTAATAAATAAAATTATCCAGGCACACACACCACAGCTTCCTGCTTGTCCAGTTGTTATGATGTTTCTTCATCAATACTGGCAGAATATGAACATGAAGATTTAAGTACCTGATCATCATGGACATCTTTGAGTGTGTAGCTGACAACCCCAATCCCCATGTTGACCAGGTCAGAGGAGGCCACTTTGAAGACCTGCTCCGAGAACTTCTTACGGTCCTGATAAATCTCCTGCAAACAAAGGCATATTCTTATCTCTCATTACAAACTGTATGTCAGTTGTTTTGATTTTTAAACACAACATTGTGAGATATCTTGACTAAGAAAGGTGAAGTAAAGCAATCGGACAACGTTGGCACACTAACCTCAACAGTTAAATGTGCAATGATGGCTCTCTGGTGACCTTCCAGTGTTTCAAGTGCAATCTGGGCAATCTCAGGCTCAGACTTGCCCATGAACATCTGACATGCAGTGGCCAGCATCTCCTTGTTTTGTCCCTGGATTTTCACCTGAAAAAACACAAGAAAAAGTGATTTTTTTGTTTGTTGTCCTAAGGACAATCTCACCCTGTCCCTGGGTCCATGATCCATCTGAGGCTCTGTCTTCAAAATGTATGGAGTAAGACAATTTTTTAAGCACAACATCCAATATCATTGTAATTTAAATATGTAATGGAAAATACTGAACTGGACATTACTTATAATCTAAAGGGTTAATTCCAGTCTTCTTGTCCTCACTGCATACCTGTGCAATGCCAGTGACAGATATAGGGACTCCATGGCGGGTGTAGACTTTGTCACTCTTCACATTGAGAGTCAGGGTGTTAAGAGTGATTCTGAAAAAACATCAAGTACATATAAAAAGAACCAAAACAAACAGTTAACACAGAGTAAGGATATTACAAATTAGATGAAAACAGAAAACATCAAATAAAGTCAAATACAAAAGAACCTCTGTATGAAATAGGGAAACAGGAGTTAGAAATAAATATTAATACTGGGGATCTGCTCAGGAGAGCAGCTGTCACAATACTGATGAGAAGTCATACAGATAACTCCAATTAATGACCGTCTATTATTAACTCTGCCACCACTCTACTGTAGTATAGTAGACTGTATATAGGCTGTAGTATAACAACCTCAGCATGGCAGACTGTGACAAATATTAGGCCATGATACAAAATCTAAACAGAACCTCATTGAATTCATAGAATAAAAAGAAAGGGGTGAAAAATCAATGATGTGATTAAGAAGGCACCAAATAATAACCAGTGTGGAAATAATAATAAAATGTTGTTTCTGTCAGTTTCACCCATCTGTTTTTAGTATAGGAGAATAGAGACTATTCTCCCATTTTAGTGAAATAATTACAATTATTTCAATTAACTGTAATGTAGTGATTATGTGACAGTTGCAACAGGCTACATGTGTATCGGTTAGAGTTGCCATAACAGATACTAATAAGTATTCACACATGAAAGGAATCTGACTGGAAGATAAAAATGAGTTTTCAAGATCTTACTGATCCAATGTTTGATAAAGATTCAGAATCAGGATTATTTTGCAGAAATTATGGGATTACTCTAAATCATTTACAGATCTTCTGAGACTACTCTGTATCGCAGGAATTACAGTAAGAAATAAATAAGAAAACTGGAAAAATAATGAAGGAACAACTTGAAAATGTTAAGAGGAAATACCAAAGCTATACATGCTGCCATATTCCATCAACATCAATGTCTGAAAAGTGGAGTAAAGTGGCCGAACATTTTAGTACAAAGATGGACTTCAGCTGCATTTAAATTACATAAATAAATACATAAATTACTAGATGCTGGAATACAGACACATAAAGCAGGAAAAGGAAGGAAGAGAAAGCAGTGCCCACTGCCAAGGACTGTTTTACACTGTTACCAAAATGGAAACTAGACATTTCAGAAATTATGTCACCTCTGGATCTGTTGAATACAGGGGAAGACAAATACTCTTCCTCCAGCAATCATTAAAGGAGGAGAACGCCCAAACCCTGAAGAGATACAAGGGAGGAAAGAGCATGTAAGATAATAAAAAGTATGGTACATTTAGTGATATACTACAAGATGATGAGGACTTGTCCTGAAACCTTTAACCTTGAGTAATGCAGTTCATTCACTATTATGTTTATGGGACATACTAAAGCAATATTCCCACAACAGAAATTTGGAAAGTTCCTACTTTACTACAAGTGTTGTGCAATTTCGTTTTAAAGCATGTGACCATTTTATTCACATGACACAACTTGACTGCCACTGTTGACAAAACCTATCTTCTTTACAACAATGTTATGATAGATTACACTAACCAGTTTGACCTCCTAACATTGCACCATCGTGGAGGTTTTCATCACCTATAGAGAATAGTCTTTGACTAAACATCTTGTGCTATTGTCACAAGTGGTCGAGCAAGACAAACCAAATCAATAACTTACCAGACACCACCATGGCTTCATTGGGTCCACACGTGTAAAACATCTTGTTTCCTGATGTGAGGCCGAAATTAGTGCAGTTCTTGTCAGCATTGGGAGATGACCACAAACAGGTAGAATATTATAGCATTATTACTCATGCATATGTCTCTATGCTTGACGTGGATGTATAACTTCAAAAGGTGAAGAATTAGGACAACGTTAGCAAACTAGATTGATGGATCGACGGACTCCTTAGATGTGAAGGCGGTTAATATGTTTCATAGTGGTGGTTACAACGGACACATGTCAATGTCAGTCATTCAAGTCCTAGAAAAGCCTCCCCATTATCGCAGAAGGACGTGCCTGGTCCCCCCCTCTTCACCAGCCACAACACACAACGGTTCGCTCGGTCGGGCTGTAACTCGTCTATAGTCTGCTATATGTGATAACAACAAACATTTAACAACTATCACTATTCCACCGACATACAAAATGTTGAAAAAGTGTTTACCAAATGCTTGTTGACTGTATGTATCTGGGACACCTCTAGCTAGCATGTAGACGTTAGCTAGCAGTTAAACGGCAATGGATCTGGTTCTCGGCTACATAAGATTAATACGCCTTCAGAAAATAGTCCCGCGTTTATAATAATTATTAACGTTTACTACACAACGTGGTAAAACAAATAAAATCTTCCATTTAACTTACCGTCACGTTTATAAAAACAATCCTTTTTGTAGTGAACCTGAATTGGTTTCCTCCTCCTACGGTCAATCAGTTGCTAAGCCGTTTCCCGTCAACTGGAATGATAAAAATGTCTGTGCAGAAAAGCTCTCACTGACCACGCCCATCCTCCCTCAGAATCACGCGGATTTGTCTCCATCTAGCGATATAAATCTGCAATAACAACTACAACTAGTTGAAGGATGATGAAGATGGAGCTACCATTCAGGAAGCACAGAGGAAGACCAAAGAGGAGATGTATGGATGTGGTGAAGGAGGACATGCAGGTAGTTTGCGTGAAAGATGAAGATGCAGGAGGCAGATGATTTTCTATGGTGACAAAGGGGAGATGCCAAAAGTTGTTGTACTAATAGCAAAATATCTGCTTTACATTGCTCAATATATCTACTAATTTATATAAACACATTCAACATCAAAATTATTTATTTATCTCCTTATTTGTTTGGACAATTAAGTAAAAGCAAGAAAAAGTGCAAGATACAGTAAATGGTCCAAGAGTATTAAAAAATCCAAAGCATGAGGTTTATTAAAAAAAAAAAAAAAATCCCTCCTGAGTAACCATAAAACAAGACAATAAGCAAAGAAAACATAAATTAGTGACAACAAAAAATATCTGGGTATATATAATATTGATGTCAGGGTAAGATTTATTTAAAAATACTAGATGATAACTATAGGAAAGTAAAACTCAAAATATAACTACCTAAACATTATACATTTACATCTATTCTGAAAAAACAAATCATGCTGAGAGTGAAGAAAACAAAAAATATCATACTTAGTCTTATACAGACTTAAAACAAAAAGAGAGGGAGAAATGACACTCAGGTGTTTGAGAGAATTCTACAACTCAGCACCACAGAGAAACTAAACCCTTGTAGTCATACCAATCTCATACATTTGCAGTAAGTGAACACATTCTCACATATTGACAGATTTTTTTTTTTAATGTGGCCAATATGAAATGTAAAATTGGAGTGTAGAACCACAAAACCAGTAGTGTTAGATATATTCAGATCTCAGTAAAAGTACTTACCACAGTTAAAGTATGGTGTTAATACACAAGTAAAAGTACATAAACCTTACCCTTCACTAAAAACATATTCTATCAAGTAGTCATTGCACAGTAATCCCTGTCAGTATATATTAAGTATTTACATACTTAATACCTGTAAAATAACTATATAAATATATTGAATTTTATCACTACTTTAATGTGTATAATGCATTTAACAGTTGAACATGTTTAAAACATAGCACTTTCAACAAAATTATATTATTTTTGACTCCCTATAGTGGAGAGTTGTGATGAATCTCAATTTAAAGCAACATAAACATGACACAGCAATTCTTTTCTGACTGTTCAGACTGAAATCATACTGAAAATGGACAGATTTGATGCATAAATTGAGGGAAAATCCAATTTAATCCTCTTTTTTTTTTTTTTTTTACTTCCCTTTTGAACAGTCTATGTCTATGTTTTAAATCAACTTTTATTATTGTTACTGTTTATGTATTAATATGGACTATGTATCCAGATTCTTTTAGGTGATTGTAATCAGTGGGTATATAGTATTTATGTGTAATGTCACAGTTGGCTGGTGGTTACAATCTGCAGCCTAGTTTCCACTTCCTGCTGTGTGCAGTTGTACAGTCTGTCTTCTTTACTGATCCAGTTCTGCCTGTAATGGCCTCTCTTCACATCATGGCCGTGTTCACCTAGTTTTCCCTTGGTCACAGTTAATAATCAGACTATTGTGTACTTAGAACCAAACAAACAGTTTTTATCTGGTTTTCAGAGTGTGTCTTGTGTAACATAGTTCATGTGTTTGGGTTTTTGTTTTTTTTTTCATCTAAGTTTTCTGTCTGGAGGCTCTGTTTCTGAACATGCAGTCTCATGCACAGCCAATTGGCTGAGAGGGCTTCTGTCTAGGATTTCTCTCAGTAGCCGTGGGTTTTGTTTCCTCTTTCTTTGATGATAACAGTTAAAGGCTCTCTTGTCAAATCTAGCCACAAAATGCTGATGTTTCATTATGGCCCAGGGCACTAGTGGGTCAGCTGTCTCAGCAAAGTCTGCAGACAGACCCTCCTGCATCTACAGTGCATTTTTACATAATAATATGTTCTACTGAGGAGTGGTATTAACAGGTTATATTATAATCTGTTGAAAGTAGATTTTTTAAAATTCTAAAATAACTTACACACAATATCATCTATAGACCAACCATCCTCTAACATATGGAATTGGTTTGTCAAGCACCTACAATAATGAAAGCCATTTTTTATAGTGTTTTTTAAAAAAAACTGCCAAAGCTTTAGTATTATATGAGGATATCTAATCACAAACATGAGTAAAATTTAACAAAAACAAATTAATCTAAACACTTAAATCAACAGGGGCAAGAAGTGATGATGACCACACAATGTAATACAACAATAATATATAATATTCAATACAATTTTTTTAATGGCGATATTAACATACCGCTTCACAAGGCACTAATAATCATATTTGTTCTTTACATTAGTGTTGTTTTTTGAAGAAAAGATTAAAGTTTCATACTCCCCTTATTTCATGATATGGTTTGGTCCAGGTGTCAGCACTCCTGATGCTAACAAATATGCTTACATCCAAAGAGTAAAACTGAATAAAATTTGTATTAAATTAATTTGTATTTCTAGATTAATAGAAAAAAATGTCTAATACTGTTATTATAAAAAAAAAAAACATTATTAAAATGAAAAAGATGATGTTTAAATTTTGCATTATAACCATAAGTTTATTGTAGAGTCTATTTTTAGGATCAGTATGGTTTGTAGCATTGAAGTGGTCTAAAGTGTTTTGTTTTTTTCATTGGGCCCCAAATCCCTGCCAGCGCCCCTGTAAGTCACTGATTTTTCTGTTTTTTGGTGGGTCACCTGTCTCACCATGTGTCCAGAGACAGCACCGCCTGTATCTACAGGGCATTTTTGCAGAATATTTACCTCTATTTTATTTGAAGTTAGGTCATATTACAGTTACAGACAAAGTTTTTAGTATTATATGAGGAACTCTATTCACAGACATGAGGAAAAAATATAAAATAAAAATCAGCCTGGATCTTTGACTTTGCTTATAAATGCAGAACCAGACAAACGGCTCCCAGGTAACTTGGTGGTTTTATCACAGTTTTCTTTCTGCTCTCTTTAATAAAAGGTGTAATAAATCTGAATGGTTGTTTGTGGGCTCCATCTTTCTTCTAATGTCTGATGTATTTTGCAGCAGGGTTCCTTCATCTCCTCCCCCTCCTCCTCCCGGTTCTGGGTCAGTCGTCTCCTCCAATCCCCGGGCCCCTGCAGCTGGGTCCGCGGCTTAGCCCCGCCCCGGCCCCGTCCCCATCCTTGTTCTGGATTCGCTCCAGCATTATAAATCCATTGTCCGGCTCGGTTCTCAAGCTCTGCGGTCCGCTCCTCGTGTTCACCTACTAACGTTTCTGCTCATCGTTGTGTAAAACTTTCGCAGTAACAATGAGGGAAATTGTGCACATCCAGGCTGGTCAGTGCGGTAACCAGATCGGTGCCAAGGTAAGAAAAAAAAATATCATTCCTCTCATTCATGAATATGTATCTGTCTGGTGAAGACGCCCCAGACTCTTTCTTTTTAATTGATTGATTCATTTATATATTAATAATAATTATGATAATATATATATTTAAATATTCTTAGAAGCATGAGGACAAAGGACTCAATGTGCACATTTTAAATAAAACCCAACAAATATCAGAAAAACATCACTGGTGAATTGTATTCCCAGGGTGTTTAATTCAGTTTGATACTTTTCTGTGTAGTATTCTTGAGCATTGCGGTAACTGGTGGGTGGGTGTGGATCAACGGGCCTTACTCTCATGGAAATAACGGTATAACGGAGCTGTTGTGTCTCGTTTTGTTCGCACTTACACCGGGCGTGTCTGGGTCTCCAACAGTGGAGATTCAACTGACCCCAAGACATTGTCTAGAAAAGAGGAGGAGGAAAAAAATCAGCCCTATTCTTCGCTTGTCAGAGCCCTTCAGTGTATGCTCCTGCACTCCTCTGGTTTCTTTGTCTCCCACAGGCTGATATGACTGGTATTTCAGACAATGAGATGAAGCCAGAATGGGAGGCCTTGATAATTTTTTTTTTCCTCAAATGACTGATAGATCAATAGACTGTATTGATCAGATTTTATCTCTGCGGACTGTAGATACAGACTGTGCTGTTTCAGCTGGGGGGATAGTGGAGATGAGGCATGGGTGTGGCATGGATAATTGTCAAAGAAAAAGATCCCCCTTTAAAAAAAACCCTGATGTTTCGTTTTTTCTTACTGTCATCGTCATGGTTTTTTAAACATTAAATGACCATATCCACCCCTTTAGTTGAATTTTAACACACATTGCAGTATATTCTACATAATACAAACCACAGACCTAACATGACAATGCACACACCCACAGTCTAGCACTAACATTTGTAGTTTGGTAGATGTCTTGTTGGTCTGTTATTATCCGCCTCTGATCATCTCATTTTGTTTTACAACTGATCATTTGCTACAGACAGTGTGTGTTTAAGTGAGACATCTCAGGCACACACAGGAACCTTACACTGACAATATAATGCTCCTCTAAAAGCCTATTATCAATGACCCATATCAGCCCATCAAGAGATATATCATTATGGATTTGATACTGCTGACAAAAATGTAATGTCCAGTAAAGCCGTAAAGGACAGTCTTTGTAATCAATGGCTTTACTCTCCTAACCAAATTAGGGGTAGGGTGGGGGAGGAATGGAGGAAACAGCTGATGCACAGTGGGTGAAGTCATTGGATTCTCAATTGACTTAATGTGCAATCGCTGCCAATGTCTTAGTAGAGTAGTATTAAAAAGACATAAAGGCATATTTTCTGTTATGTATAATCTTGACAATTTAACAGCTGCACCAAATATGATCAACTGTTTTCTACTCCACCTTTGAAATCTTTTTTTATATTTTCTAATCAACGATCTTGTGCTTAATACCAGTAGGCTTATATTGCCTTTTGAAGCGTGCAGAGCAATTTGCATCTTTGTTTGACGTTAAAATGAGGTTAAAGTATTTACCAGTGGCCCAAAAGTGAGGGCACTCATTTGTTTCCATTCCCGCAGGACTCATTGACTCAGATGTCCAGTGGATATGATTGACAGGATTGCTGAAGGACTGCATTGTGGTGAATTAGGTCAGGGTGTGGCAATGCTTTACTGCTTATTGTCCTCATTCTTTCACTGTGATTGTTTTCAGTCTTTACCAATACACATCTATTGCCTTCCTGTCAAATATCTGCAATTTTAAAATCTCTAATAGGCTTTTATTTTTATTTTTTTTAAAGAACAGTATCCTTCCTCTTTCTTCTTATGTGGCTGTGGTCTACTTAACATTAGGGTTCACTTAGTTCATTGTTGTTTTACATGGTTTAATTCAAACGTCATGATATTTGTTCATGGCTAACTCCCAATCTCTTAAGTACTGAGCTTCAATACAACCAGCTTATCCAGATTACTCTAAATCCTACTTTTGCTGCTGTTAGCAGAAAATCAGACTGTATAAAAAGGGAAAAAATGTCTTAGCTGGAAGATATCAGAAAAATATGTGCGTGAGAACAGCAGTCAGGCATGAGGATTTAATGCAAGCATAAACACTAAAAGATCCATGCATGGTCTTTAAAGAGTGAACAAGACACGAATACAGAACTGAATATAATCAGCTTCTTCAGTGTGATGTGACTGCCAGAGTGTATTTTCAGTTTTGCCTCTGGAGGGACTCAGTAGCCCCTTTGTGTTTCTTCCTTTGCATTTCACATCTGAAAGAGTAGCATTCTGCTTTGTCATCAGCCAGTGACTATGGAAATATTAACATCTGCATTGTATCAAATGGGTTGAAATATATCTTGAGTGAAATAGTGGAAAGTTTCTGTCATTGTCATCAGGTTTCAGAAATACAGACCCAGTACTGTTTTTCTCATTTCAAAGTCCCTTTTCCTTTCGACCGCATTGCTAATGGGTACATGCAGACATTTATTGCAAATAACTGTCATATGATACCTTCCATTTTGTGTTTGCAGTTCTGGGAAGTGATCAGCGACGAGCATGGCATTGATCCCACAGGGACCTATCACGGAGACAGTGACCTGCAGCTGGACAGGATCAGTGTTTACTACAATGAGGCTACAGGTTAGCTGATAACATATCATCTGACTTGGACATAAACAGCCCATTGTAGAATTATCTGTTCATATTGAAGTTTAACTGTAGTCATGTTATTCTGTTTTCATCATGCATGAATTTTCACACTTGATACCGAATATAATCCAAGAATGTGGTTCCCTGCATTATTAAGTCGGTTGGCTCTTTCACTCTCTTCCTCTCTCTCTTTTCTCTTTCTATCTACTCTGTTTTTTTTTTCTGGTGGAGGAGGTAAATATGTGCCTCGTGCCATTCTGGTGGACTTGGAGCCTGGCACCATGGACTCTGTGAGGTCTGGGCCCTTTGGTCAGATCTTTAGGCCTGACAATTTTGTGTTTGGTAGGTGGATCAAGGTTTTATCAAATGTTAGTCCATGAATTAAATCTTAAATGAATGGGGAGGAAATGATGGTTCATGTGTGCATCCTTCTTCCCTTCAGGTCAGAGTGGTGCTGGAAACAACTGGGCCAAGGGTCACTACACAGAGGGAGCTGAGTTGGTGGACTCAGTCCTAGATGTGGTCCGCAAAGAGTCAGAAAGCTGTGACTGCCTGCAGGGCTTCCAGCTCACTCACTCTCTTGGTGGTGGAACTGGATCTGGTATGGGAACCCTGCTCATCAGTAAAATCCGTGAAGAGTACCCCGACCGTATCATGAACACTTTCAGTGTGGTGCCTTCCCCCAAGGTAACAAACCCTTGTGACAGAGCATGAAAATTTATTCTTTTAATTATAGTTTCTCTTGCCTAAGGTTTGTTTCTTCTAAAATCATGGGACTGAGAAACCCTTTCTGTGTGTTTGCATCCTCAGGTATCAGACACAGTGGTTGAGCCATACAATGCCACCCTGTCTGTCCACCAGCTTGTAGAGAACACAGATGAAACCTACTGCATTGACAACGAAGCACTGTATGACATCTGTTTCCGCACTCTCAAACTTACCACACCCACCTATGGAGACCTTAACCACCTGGTGTCTGCCACTATGAGTGGGGTCACCACTTGCCTACGCTTCCCAGGTCAGCTCAATGCTGATCTCCGTAAACTAGCTGTCAACATGGTGCCTTTCCCCCGTTTGCACTTCTTCATGCCTGGCTTTGCCCCTCTGACCAGCAGAGGCAGCCAGCAGTACCGTGCACTCACAGTTCCCGAGCTCACCCAGCAAGTGTTTGACGCCAAGAACATGATGGCAGCATGTGACCCACGTCATGGTCGTTACCTGACCGTTGCTGCTGTGTTCCGTGGACGCATGTCCATGAAGGAGGTTGACGAGCAGATGCTCAATGTGCAGAACAAGAACAGCAGCTACTTTGTTGAATGGATCCCCAACAACGTCAAGACCGCAGTCTGTGACATTCCTCCTCGTGGCCTCAAGATGGCAGTCACTTTCATCGGTAACAGCACAGCCATCCAGGAGCTGTTCAAACGCATCTCTGAGCAGTTCACAGCTATGTTCCGCCGTAAAGCCTTCTTGCATTGGTACACTGGTGAAGGTATGGATGAGATGGAGTTCACTGAGGCTGAGAGCAACATGAATGATCTGGTGTCTGAGTACCAGCAGTACCAGGATGCCACTGCTGAGGAGGAGGGTGAATTTGAGGAGGAGGCTGAAGAGGATGCCTGAAGATAAAGATGTGAAGGTCAAGACAACAATGCCAAAATGAAAAATAATCAAGGATCAACCACAACAAGAAACATAGTGTCAGGAGCAATGTTAGAGTTAAACTTTAGAATACCTTAGATATCCATTGTCAGTAACTTCGAATAAAGTTGTCGAACGAAAACTTGCTTTCCTTCTTCATTATTGCTTCTCATTAATGAAATTATCTCTTATTACCGAAAAAGTGAAATGAGCTGTCAGCCCAAGCATATGTTAATTCACTTAGACCTTTTGGTGCTTGTTAATGCAATCAGTAATTGTTTCCTGCTGCTATTAAAAGATAAGCACACCACTGAATTTTGTTACACATACAATATTAAAAGTCTATTTCTTCAATGTCTGAAATGGTTCAGTGACATTAACATATTCTTAGAGACGACCGGTAAGAAACTAGTGCATGTCACTAGTGTGTTGACTTGTATTGACAGATCATTCTTATACTTTCTTGGTAATTTCCATTGGTATTTTCAGTTGAATAACGTCTTAGCTGGCATGTCTGATTCTACACATGAAACTGGACACCATGGCAATGTGGAGCTAATGTTTGTTTGTTTATTTAAAATAAAATATTAAAACCAAACCATAAAAAAGATTTACAGAAAAAGGAAGGAAAATGTTCAAAAAGGAGCAGGATGAAGTTTTAACTTACAATCTCCCGCCTTCTTACAACCTCCTTCTACCTACGATAAATTCTTATGTCAGATCCCATAAGTAACTCAAAAATCCAACACATATCAGACTAAATTCTGACAAAGCACAAAAATGCCATATGTATCAAGGATAGACTGTCCATTTTGCAACAGCATTTCACATCAAAATAAACTCTGTCCCCCTCATAGCAGTAATAATATCTATATCAAAAACAAAAATAAACTCTGTCCATTTCATGACAATAATATACATCAAAAACAAAAATAAACTATCCACTTCATAACAGTAATATACCTATAAAAAAAATCAATTATATCCATTTCATAACAATAATACACAAATCAGAATAAAAAAAATGAAATGAATGAAAATCTATTTTTATTTTCACTAAGCACCTTGTGGAGGAGCATTTGTAATTTCGTTATATGAACTGTTATATAATGACAATAAAGGCTTTGAATCTTGAATCTAGAATAAACTATCCATTTCTTAGCAGTAATATCCATATCAAAATAAGCTCTGTCCCTTTCATAACAATAATACAAACATCTAAATAAATTGTCAATTTCTTAGCAGTATACATATTGAAAACAAACTTTGTCCATTTCAGCATATTTACTCAACATTTTGGATTTTATTGTCTTTTTAAATGTATTATTTGATTTAATTGCCTTTGATTCATCATTTAAGTCGTTCCATAAGGTGATTCACTTCACAGACACAACCTTTCATCATACTTGAGTCTTGGATTTTTGAAGATGTGTAATCCTTTTAGATTGTAGTCACTTTTCTTTCTTTTTTTTTTTTTTCATCAAATTTGTTTATCTCTTGATAGATAACCCACTTCAATTCTATGATTTTGTGATTCAGAGCAAGGCTATCATATTCCCAAATTGCTAATATCTCCCAAAATATTGGTCCTATCAACATGTCAATATTGCTAGTCTCTTCTTTAACCAAAACTGCAGCAGTTAGCTCTTTCTAGATTTTGTGTAATGCCTGAGACACACACACACAGATTCCATTTCACTTTTATAGTATATTTATTTAGATAACAATGCAGATCTTCTCAGATCTAATGAGCATGTGACACCCATGAATATATTTCTTCTTGCACAATCACTGCTTCAGCACTCTTTACAGCTCAGTATAGCAGAGCACACATAAAATCTATATATTTGTATCATTTAATATCAAATCATTTAAAATATTATCAGGAATGTATGATATGAAACAGCTTTATGCATCATTATGGTGGGATTTTCTTTTAAAAATTTTGTGGAAAGTGCTTTTCCATATATAAATGTGTGATGCTTCGTATGTATTCTCTGACATCACCACTGCTTGCTAATATTTCACTATACATTTGGGAGTTACAGTAGCTTATGTTCTAACTTACTAGTCAATGTTTGTGCGTGCAATTGAACTAAGCATTACAGCAACATTTATGTAGCCCAGCCTTAGGGTCTAAACTTTAAACCTCCGATTTACTGGTGGTCAGTATGAGTGCTTAACCTTATGCTCTATGGCAGGGGTCAGCAACCCTGGTCCTAGAAAACCACTATAATGCATGTTTTCCCCTCTTCCCATGATTCAAATGATAAGCCAAGATCATCAAGCTCTGCAGAAGCCTGACAATAACAAGTAGATGTGCTGGAAGAGGGAAACATCTAACACATGCAGGATAGCGGTTCCCTAGGACCAGGGTTGCTGACCCCTGCTCTGTGGCGTACTCGGATTTACAGCGCGAAAAACTAACAAATGTAATTCTTTTTTTGCCCAATCAGATTCGTGCTGATGTCTAAATATCCAATGGAAGAAGCCCTTTTAATGAGTGACAGTAAAATTGACCAATCATGTCTAGCTAAAAATGCTCTCAGAAGGCGTGGCCAATCCTCACTAGGAAGTGCGTGAACGTTTTTATTTATCTCCACCGAACAAGGCCAGGCGTGAGGAGGTGGGTTTCAGATCATAGTACACTTGTATATAAAAGCTTACTTCAGCCTAAGCGAAGGGCAAGCACACTATTCACCCACTGTTCCGTTAAATGCTACGTATAGATCTTAAACTAATGTAATCTTGTGTGATCGTATAAACTTGTTCTGTAGTTTTCAACTTACTTTCACTCCGTTATTTTTTCTGCAGTATAAGAGATATTTTTTAAATTGCAATCATGTCTTATTCAAATAGAAATGGAAAATAAATAATGAAATTCCGAATTTAACGGTTAAGTTCTAGGTTTGTTGTTCTCGATTTCTGACGGAAGTTGGAATTGTATGTTGATGTGGTTTTTGACGGTTGTAAACGTAAACAGTCAACGTTTGCCAGTGTTTCTTGACATTAGTTCAGGCATTACGTTGAACCTGATACAGGAAAAAGGATACAACAATATTTTGGGTAATTCAATGATATAAAGAGCACAGCAGCTACATTATGAGCCATCACTTAGCATTTATGCTAACCTTATATGTCTGGACTTGTCTACAAACTGACGACAACCACTTTATGCTAACATAGGTGAAATAAGATGGTAATGCTACAGCTTAAATGATCATTGCTTTGTTCATGGACAGATATTTTGGTTTACACCGAATGAGGAATGGATGCAACTCAGCTGATTTGTGACTCCCACCTGGAGTCAGATGAGGAAGAAAGTGAGGAAGAGAATGGAAAGGACAGAGGACATCCTCTGGCTAAACTATGCATCTTAAAAAATGAACATATCCCTGAGGCAGGTGAGTGCATAACCTTAGCTCTTAAATATATGTGTTAAATATATCAGATGTTTTTTGTTTTGTACTACACATTATGGTCTTGCATGAATATGCTTCTTATGATGGACTGTCTTTGCCATCCAGAATTTCCACTCTTTTTGGGAGATAATGTGGTTGGTCGTGACCTCAGCACCTGCACCCTGCCCTTGCTTGCACCCTCAGTATCCAAGAAACATGTTACAATCTCCCTCTCTGTCTACTGGACGAGAGGTCATCAGAGTGAAGTTGAAGCACTGGTTTGGGACCACGGGAGCCTCAACGGGACCCGTAAAGGTCGCTTAAAGCTGACTTCTAATGTTCGTTATGCTCTTAGTGAAGGTGACAGTTTAGTACTAGCAGATATTCCATGTCAGTATGTCACTTGTGCTGCTGATACATGGTCTTCTCAGAAGGACCCGAGGACTCCTGTGAACAGGAATTCAGAGGTAAAAAACAGGTTGCCTGATGCCTCAAGAGAAAAGACGAGTGACTCAGGTATACATAGTAAGGAAAGTGTCAATGGTAGCACAAAGGCAAGGGTGCCATTACCCGATCTAGAGGACACAAGAAGGACTCCTGCCAAAACTAGTTGCTTGTCCTTTGAACAAACTCCAAACCAGCCTCAGGGGAGCCTAGTACCAGACTCTGACTCAGACTCAGATGGAGAAAGACGGATAGGAGGAGACAGAAAGCGCAATATTGTAGGTATGTCAATTAAACTAGCATTTATCAAAATGGGACCATGTTTGCTTCACCTTCATCTCCTGAAATGTATTTTATTGTCTCTTTCAGTGTCTGATTCTGACTCCTATAAATCCAGTCCTACCTGCTCTACATTCTTGAGTCCAACAAATAAAATTGTCCCCGAAAGGTAGTTTTGCAAAGTCTTATTTTTTGCTTTTTTACATATATTTTTAAGGCTGCACAACATATTGAAAAGATTATGTGACAGTGTTTTTAATCACAATTATGATCCATGATTTTTATTGAGATCCTTAATTAATTTAGACACTTAATACGCTATTATTTTAAAGGTAGACATATCACTCTTTGTGATTCTCAGATATAATGAAAACTTGTATTTCTATGCATCTTATTTGTTTTTGTATATTTGTTTTCACTGTTTTGTAGTGAGGATGAAAGTTCCATCACACCCCCTTCCTCAACTAAAAATAGGCCATGCAGACATGTCAGCTTCAGTATGGAGGAGACAGATATGAATGTGGCACGACAGCAGCTACAGGAAAAAAAGTCACTTGTGGTTATGGGTGACAGTGAAGAGGAGGAAGGAAGTAAGGAAGAAAGAGCAACACCAAGAACAAAGCCTGACAAAAGTGGACAACCAATGCCAGTGAGCCAGGAAAGCAGTGCCAGTCTTGCAGTAGGAGATAAATTGCCTGTCTTTACACCAGTACTGTCTACAGATGTGAAAGCTCCATTTAATATGGACAGCGACACTGATGTGGAAGAAGAGGAGGAAAGGGGGGTTGTCGCTTCTGTGACCTTGAACACAAATAAACAAGATGACCAGCCTCCAAGCGCAGTCCAGTTTACCATGGATAGTGATACAGATGTTGATGAAGACAGTGACGCTTTAGTCAGCAGGCCCAAACCTGCACTTTTATCTGATGATGCCACCAAATCTCCTGTTCATGTTATTCAGCCACAGGGCATCAGCATAGACAGTGACACTGATGTAGATGATGATGATGACAATGGTAATGTGTCAAAGGCTGCTAAGGCAGCAAAACCCACATCATCTCAGGCTGCACACACAGCTAACTCTGCCCTTGTAACGCAGCAAGAAGATTTCCACCTAGACAGTGATACAGATGTTGATGAGGATGAAAAAAAGGAATGTGGAACAAATGTTATATGTTCTACAACAAGCAAGACATCTGCAGGATTAGATTTAGTGCCAACTGGGCCTGAATCCACACCTGTTGCTCCTCACAGTCTGCATCTTGACAGTGATACAGATGATGAAGTGATACTTGGCCCTGCTCTCAGTGAACAACCAGTAGGGTCTGATGTTACAAATGCCAGTGCAGGTGCAGAAGCTGATCTGGAGGTTCTGTCTACCTGTAACACAGATATGGAAAATGAGTCTTTTTTGGTCATACCTGTTCCTATCACAACCCCGTCTGCCACTTCGGCAGCTGCTGCTCAGTCAGATTCTGATGCAGACACAGATGTGGATGAATCCAGCATTCCGCCTGCTCGGAATGGGAGCAGTCCAGCAGACCTCAGACTGAACAGTGATATGGATGTGGAGGATAAGGAGGCAGGTGGTGATGAGATCCCTGACCTACACAGAGAACAGACACCTTTCTTGCCAGTTCCTCTACTGCAGAAGTGCTCTACTCCTGTGCAACATTCAGGTAATCAACCAGTCAATCTTTAAATGAATATATATGCATTATGTGTAATGCCATCATATTATTTCATTTTAATGAACATTAAATATTAATGTTAGTCAGAGGACATGACACCACTGACAGCTGACCTAATGAAACAGGCCATAGATTGAATATAAGGACACATTTCTTTCAATGTGAACATTGGTGTAAAGATGTCATGTAATGTGAAGTAATGTAAAGTGACAGAACTTACACAAGGTATATGGGTTCTTTTAGACACTCACATGAATGTCCATATGAGATGGCTTGTGGAGTGCTATATTGTCATGCATAGGTACACTAAAAAAATAAATCTAGGTAGCTCGGCTGCTCAGTCCATTTTGATTAGTGAGTTGTAATAACTCACACAATAATCCAATAATGACCCTTAACTGCTAAGTAGCTCATAGTTCCTCCTGCAGGTAACATAAAAGTTTGAGATAAAATTTTATTTAATGTACAGTGTATGAAATGCAAGAACACTCCTCATTATAATTTTCTATTTAATTGCAATCTCTTAAATGCTATTAAAACAAATAACTTGTACATATCATATCAAGTCTTCTTATCAACTATTGTACTATGATTAAGTGTTTCATGTTGTAATGAATGAGATAGGCATGTTTAATGTAAAATCTTAAATTTTACATTTTGACATGTGTTTTTTTCCCAGAAGTAGAGGAGCTGGAGACGCAACCTTTTACAAGTCCATCATCGGTGCCATTTAAATGTGAGTAAATGACTGAAATATTGTTTCCCATTTAATGACATTATCAAATGTTAATTTTCTTCTCAACAAGATGTCAAAATATTTTATTTAATATTTCATCTATTTTAACTTGCCTTGTTTGTCATCTAGATCCCCCACCAGGGAGACCTGCTGCATTTTCTTTGTCCTCAGACAGCCAAGAGGAGGAGGACTTTACAGTAGCAGAGACACAGTCCTTCATTCTTCAGCACAGAGATCATCAAAAATGTTCTCTAGATGACCCCATCCACACAGCTGGCCTTGAGTCTTCTGTTAATAAAAAAGATGGCTCATCCAGCACAGGAAGGACTTTCCAGCTGGAACTGTCGGATAGCAGCCACCTGCAGTGTCAGGTGCAGGCTCTGGCCATGGACAGCACTCAGCCCTCCAGTGTCACTGAAGATGGGGGTGTACAGTTTGAGGAAACACAACCATATGCAGATATCATGACTGCAGACCAAACCTCTGGAGAAAATAAGTCATACTTGGAGGCTACCCAAGACTATGGAGGGGAAGTCAGATGTTCAATAGGAACAGCCAAAGAATTACATGTAGACTTAGCCTTACAAGCAACACAGGCATATATTCCTGAGCCATACAGTGACGCAGAGGAAGAAACAGCAGATCAAACTCAACCTTCAGACCCATGCACCTCATCCACCCTTGCTATGGCAGAAACTCAATTAATGCCTGTTCTTGGGGTAGAACATAGTCCAACAGAGGATGATATACTATCTTCTGTACCACAGTTTGTAACAAAAGAGAAGGAGGAGCAAGGGGAAGGGACTCCATGTGAACAGAGGCAGAGTAAAGTTCTGTCCACAGCAGAAACACAGCCTGTGAGCATCAGCAATTATGAGGAAAATGAGGATGAGGATTCACTTCCAATTTTAAGAAAGAGAAAAGCAAAACAACTTAGACCTGAAGAAGAAGAAGAGACACAGACGAGTGCCAATTCAGATCTTTCTGTTGCAGAGACACAACCCATGTGCATCGGTAATTATGCACAAAGTGATGATGAGGATTCATTTCCAACTTTACGAAAGAGAAAAGCAAAACAGCTTAGACCTGAAGAAGAGGAGACACAGACGAGTGCCAATTCAGATCTTTCTGTTGCAGAGACACAGCCGATGTGCATTGGTAATCATGAGAAAAGTGATGATAAGGATTCACTTCCACCTTTACAAAAGAGAAAAGCAAAACAACTTGGAACTGAAGAAGAAGAGACACAGACGACTGTTAATTCAGATCTTTCTATTGCAGAGACACAGCCCATGTGCATTGGTAATTATGCACAAAGGGATGATGAGGATTCACTTCCAACTTTACGAAAGAGAAAAGCAAAACAGCTTAGACCTGAAGAAGAGGAGACGCAGACAACTGATGATTCAGCTCTTTCTGTTGCAGCAACACAGCCCATGTGCATCAATAGGTATGAGGAAAGTGATAATGAGGACTTGTTTCCAGGGCCCAGAAAAAGAAAAGCAAAGCCACTAGAACATAAAGATGAAGACACTCAGTCCGTCCCAAATTCTGAGGTTTCTGCTATTCATGTTCTGCCAGTGGAAACAAAGCCATGTGTGCAGCTTCAGGAAGAACAGGTGATTCAATATGAAGCTGGAGTCAGTGGCGTAAATAAAGAAGACACACATAGAGTTGTAAATCCTGTTGCTGAAACTCAGCCCATGTGCATGAGTAATTATGAAGGAAGTGATGATGAGAATTCATTTCCAACTTTACGAAAGAGAAAAGCAAAACAGCTTAGACCTGAAGAAGAGGAGACGCAGACAACTGTTAATTCAGATCTTTCTGTTGCAGAGACACAGCCCATGTGCATCATTAGCTGTGAGGAAAGTGATAATGAGGATTCATTTCCAGGGCCCAGAAAAAGAAAAGCAAAGCCACTACAACACAGGGATGAGGAAACACAACTGCTCACAAATTCAGAGGCTTCTGTGATTGATTTTCAACCAGTAAACAAGAAATCTTGTGAGCAGCTTCAGAAAGGAAAGGCAAGACAATCTGAAGTTGGGCCCAGTGGAGTAAGTGAAGAAGAGTTGCACAGAGTTGTAAATCCTGTTGCTGAAACTCAGCCCATGTGCATCAATAATTATAATATAAGTAATGCTGAGGACTCAGAGAGAAAAGCAAAGCAACTCCTATCTGTGGAAGAGGAGACCCAGGCTGTTGTAACTCCTGAGCTTCCTGCAGCTGAAACCCAGCCCATAGGTACAAATGAAGGTGTGGAAGGTGATGATGAAGACTCAATTTCAGGCCCCAGAAAAAGAAAAGCAAAAGTTGGTTCTGAGACTGCTTGTAATACTCAAAACCAACCAAAACATTCTCGACAGCATCAGAGAAATGAAGAGATGCAGTCTGAAGTTGGAACCAGTGGAGTGAGTGTTAGAAACAGAAGAGGAGTAAGAGAAGATGAGGAAGAACAGGCTGAGTGTTCAGAACCTCCAAAGAGGCAAACAAGAGGCAAGACTTTACCAACTTCTAGCAGAAGAAGAGGGAAATCCAGGCCTGATGATGATAAGAGTGAGGAAGAGGAGGAAGCAGAGCAGGCTACAGGAGTAAAATCCAAGAGATACGTAAAAGAGAAAGAGAAAAGGAAACTGAAAGAACAGGAAAGAAAAGAGAGACCAGAAGAGGAGAGGTTAAGATTTGAAGAAGAGAGAGCAGAAAAAGATAGTCTAGAAAAGGAAAAAAAGAAACAAGAAGAAAAGGAAATAACTGATGGTATACAAAAAGAAAAAGAAGAGCTGCTAGAAAGACAAAGAAAAGAAAAGGAGAGATTAGACAGCGAAGACAAAGAGAGAAAGGAAAGGGAACAAGTAGAGCAAGAAAAAAAAGACAGACTAGAAATGGCAAAGAGGGCAGAGGAAGAACAAAAAAGACTTGAAGAGGAGAGAAAGGAGCAAGAACACCAGGCGAAACTGGAAATGCAGGACAAGGAAAGGTTAGAAAAACAAAAACTCAGTGAATCCCATGAAAACAAAGATGTCATTTCTGAAGCACCTGATAGAGGTCGAAGAGCAACCAGACGAACAGCTGCTGTTTCGTCTACAACAGTGTCTCAACAAAAATCCTCTGACGCAATCGGTGATGATTGTCCAGCCAGGAGAACTAGATCTCGTTCCAATTCTTCCAATTCAGTTAGTTCAGAGAGGTCTGCTTCCAGCACCAGCACCCAAGAGAGTAGAGGAAGAGGCCGAGGCAGAAACAAAGGCCGAGGAGTAACAAGGACCAGTGAGATTTCACAGAAAACTACAGCTAGAAGCAGCAACAGGAGGAGGACTGTGGCTACAGAGCCATCTGCTCAGACAGAAACAACAGAGCGGGTCAGTAATGATATTCCTTCTCCAACAGTCCTCTCCAGGTCCAACTCTGTTAACTCTGAAATTTCCAGCTGTAGCGTGAACTCTCAGAGCAGAGGAAGAGGAGGCAGGCAACGAGGAAGAGGAAGGAAAACTGAGACTGAACCAGAGTCTGTTCCGCCCATCAGCAGTCAGAGTGATCAGCAATTGGTCCCGAGAGTTTCAGCCAGAGGTAGAAATAGCAGGGCATTTGAGTTAACGCCTAATCAAGATGAAATAAGGAGGACAAATGCCCAGCAGCCTGGTACCACCACAAGGGGGCGAGGAAGAGCCAGTGTAATTCACTCTGAACCTACAGCTGCAGATGAGGAAAACCAGTCTAATCCAGAGGACGGATCTGCCAGTGATCGCTCAATTCTACCTCAAGGTAATGACAGAAGGAGAAAACAAAAAACTGAACCGTGTGAAACTGTAGAAACCCCCAAAGCTCCTCCATTTCCTGATGGACATGATGCTGAAGAGAAAAGAAAAGGAAGAAAGAGAGATTTGGAAATTGATGCAGAGGAGGGTTCCAGCAGTAAAACTTCTAGAGGAAAGACAAAAGTCCAAAAAACTGATGAGAAAAAAGTTGGAACAACCACAGGTCACGCAAAAAAGAATGCAAATGAATCTGGAGAGGAAGTGGAAAGGAAAGAAGATGGCAGGAACATGGATAAGGAAGTTGTTGAGAAGAAAGCCAGGGGTCAGCCATTGAGGGTCCAAAGTAAGAGAAAAGAGAAGCAGGAAGAAAGTGGGATGGATACAGATGCAGAGGCACAACAGGCGAGTACTTCACGGAAAATATGAATACATAGTTTTGACTGAAGCACATTAAATATGAAACATTAATCAGATAAAATAGAAAGCTTTGCACTTTACCCAGGAGCATGTTTGTATTTTGTCAAAGACCCATCTGTGACTCAGCTTTTTCATTACAATGTACAGAAACACATCTGAGACCGTCCGTTAGGCCCTTAGCAACAAGAGTACTCTGGATGTCTCTGCATTACAATTAACAGATTATTTAAGTGGTTTAGTGGTTGCACAGTCACTTTTGTTTTTGTTTTTCACTTGTCCTTATTTATTCTCTTTTCTTGTCTCTCTCCTCCTTATGTGTCTTCTCTGTCCATTAAACAGCTCCAGACACCACCCCGCAGTCCTTCCCAGACGCGGCAGTTAGCAATATTAGATTCCTCCCTGGTGGTAAAGACCCCTCGTTCTTCTCCTGCGACCACTGGACGATCAAGAGCTGCCAGTCAAGGCTTCAAGGTCTCTGTGTTTATGATATTTTAGCTCAGAAAAGGTATTTGACTGGTGTATTTGAAACACTGACACTTTGATCCATTCAGCATAGTTATGTCCACCAGGGAGACATTGTCATGTCATTCCCTTTTCATGTTTTGTATCTTCTGTCAGCTCTGCTTTGTGTTTTTTTAATAAATACTTGAGGGGATTTTTAAATGACGCACACATGCAAAAGGATGAAGAAAACAATTAAAACTCTGCAGAATACAGCTCCATTCACTCATGTGAAAGGGAATAACATCAATCATGCTTTCCAAAATTGTTTAGACCTGCTGGTGACAGATAATACATTTACGAGCTACAACCAGCAAAGCTAGTTTTGATCAGTCTGCCTAAAACCAGTGTGTCTGTGATTGTTACAGGTGATGTTCACAGGGGTGGTGGACGATGCAGGGGAGAGGGTCTTATCTCGTTTCGGGGGCAGCATGGCAAAAACCATGGCAGACATGAACTGTCTAGTGACAGATAAAGTACGCAGGACTGTCAAATTCCTGTGCGCTGTGGCTAAAGGAGTTCCCATTGTTACCACACAATGGCTGGAAAAGGTTTGTTGCAAATCAGAGCAGCTCTAATTTCTGATAAATGAGTGTGGTAGCACTGCATGTATACAGAGATAGACTTGAATACAATCAGTACTCAACTTCTCTCTTGCTGTGTTTCAGAGCGGTAAAGCAGGGACCTTTCTGTCTCCCAGTGCTTATATTGTGAAGGATCCAGAGCAGGAAAATAAATTCAACTTCTGCCTGGAGGAATCTCTGAGGATTGCCAGCAGCCAGACTCTCTTCCAGGTACTCGAGCTCTCTCATCTCAGTGTTTTTTATTGGTTATATTCTGAGTGAGACATTGACACTGTCAGTGTGGCATTTCCCATGACGGATGGCACAAGGGGCGTTGGATAATCCATGACAACAGGAAGTGACAGATAGTGAGTCACACAATATCCCCAGCTTTAAACAAACAAAAACCCACAAACATTTTTCAGCTGCAAACATGGTTTCTTACTAAGTGCAGTAGAAGAGCGTGGTGTTTATTGTGTGCCATTACACTGTGGCTTTTACTGTTAATGTACTGATTATATTTTATGGGTACTTAATAGAAGGAAGCTTACAGTAATGTTTCCATTTCTGCAATGGTCATCCTCGTCTGTGCTGGTTCATCAGAGCTGCAAAAGGATAGTTTGATATCATATACTATGCTGATCATCCCAAAATAAGGCAACACTATACATTTGTAATACCAAAATCCATTACAAAGAGCCCTTATATTGATTTTCTAAATACGAGCAGATAAAATATATTTGTTTGCATCTGTCTTACTATACTTTTTGTGTTCCTTTCATTACCTGTCTTTTAGGGATATGAGATCCATGTGACAAAGTCTGTGAAGCCTGAGCCAGTTCACATGAAAGATATTCTTTCCTGCAGTGGAGCTAAATTTCTCCCCAAGATGCCCTCTTCTCATAAGGTATCAGCAGAACTTAAGTCCCACTCTGTGTTATTTCACATACAGTCGATTGACATTAGATGGTTTTGAGTTTCATGAGAGCCCTCCCCTCTTCTCTCCCAGCCCCAAACTGTAGTCGTTTCCTGTGAAGAGGACTGGCCCCTGTGTGGCCCTGCTGTCACGGTGTCTATCCCAGTTGTCACGGCCGAGTTCATTCTCACTGGGATCCTGCAACAGAAAGTGGACTTGGAGACCCATAAGCTCTCTGGCCCTACAGCTACCCTGCAACCATCAGGAGGGAGAGGGAGGAGACGAAAGAAGACCTAGACCTTTACACAGGCACCTGCATCACCGGAGCTTGTCTCATCATCTGTAGACTCTCTAAAATCAGAGACCTGAATTAACACTAGTGAGCCACCTGAACGTCTGTTTGAAAGATCTGTAGAATATATCAGTCTGAAGTGAACACATTTGCTGTGTTTACTTGTATGCTTGTGTTTTGGCTGCACACTGTCAGCACTGGTGGAATGTTTTGCTATATTAATGTCAAATGTTTGAAGCTAATTTCTACATGTTTATATGTAGCAACCTGTTTTGCAGAAATGCTTAAAGGAAACAGAATATGAGCGGTACATTTAGGAGACATAAAGGGTAAAAATGTGTCTTGAATTTCCCAATATGCTCTCACTATAGTCCTCTCTGAACTCTGTTTTTGCCATTTTAGGTTTTACAAAATGTGTATTTCAAAACTACAGAAACTACAAGTGATGTTGCTGCTAATTACTAACCGTCCTTATCAGCTATTCATGCCACCTCCATGCCCACACTGCCTCCTCTTCCATCACAGACTGTTTCTAATTGCAGATAATCTCTGTATTTTATATCCTCTTTTTCTGTAAATATTTTGGATCATAACCAAGATTGAAGAGGGAGATGGTATAAATAATGTGTGGCAGGGATATGTAACCAAAGGGATGTCTTTTAAAATCTATCAGCTTCCTTGGCCAGTGGATGGGAGAGCTTCCTGTTCTGATGAGAAGTGCATAGTAATCATGAACCTGTTGTTCCTGTATCTCCATTAACCACCACCTACTCCATTAATGCTTCAACCAATCCTATTATCTCCAGGGATGAGAGACATGATGTAGGTACCTGAATGCTGATGCTGCTTCTACATTAGTGGTAGAGTATTTGTCCTTGACATCAATTATCTTGTGTGCTCCTCCTCTTGCATACAACCTTCATGATATGTTCCTATGTCCAAACAGTCTACTGTCCAGGCTTTACAGTCGGTCCTTTTCCTGACCCACTGTGAATCTGTATCAGTGCTCTTTTAAAAAGTCGACACCATAGATTGTAAGTTTAATTTTTAGAACTGTTAAATAACTATAATCTTAAAATGACATTTGTCTTTGAACAGGATTGTAGAATGTAATGTGCCTGATTTACTGTTAAACACATGTCATCTTGTCTGTACTTATAAACATTTATTTACATATGCAACCACCAACTTTTGCGTTTTGGTGATGCTACGTATCACTTATGATGCTGACCTGATGTGGTTTTGTAATAAATGGGAACTTTTATTTGCATCTAAGTCTGGGAATATATTCATTGTTATTATATTCTACTTCACATTGGGCCTCAAGTCGATCAATGTTTTTATATTCATCGTTCATCACTTTGAAGCCTCTTCAAAAGTGATAGGTTCAGCTTACATACAACACAACTGAGCCATTTGTTTTTGCCTAGGGTATATTGTTCCCTGTATGAGCCTCACCACTTCCCATAGTGTGTATTTTAAGTTTCAGCTCAAAATACTTCACAGATCATACTCTGTCTACATATGGTTTTCAGTGCCCCTTTCCAGTTGGTGCTTTGAATACCATCATGTAGACACTTTGGTAGGTCATGACAGGGATCTCCACACATATTAGAAGATTCTGCCACTGTCACACCTACTTAGAAAGTGTATGGAGAAGGGAAGGAAGCACAGTGGTGCAGTGGTTAGTCCTGGTCCTGGGTTTGGCTGGCTGGGGTCTTTCTGCGTGGAGTTATATGTCTTTGTCATGTCATATCTCTCTAGGTATTTCAGCTTCTTCCATCCAGAGACACTGTAATAGGTTAAGCAGTCAATCTAAATTACTTGTAGGTGTCAGAGGGAATGTTTTTGTCTGTAAATGTCTGAGCTGTTATGAACTCCCTTTATTTAGTGGTAGCTTGGATAGATTCCAGCACCCTCAAGTAGTTCAGATAATGAACACAGAAAACTTATAGCATGTTTTAAAAAAAAAACCAACAGCACTTATTTACAGTAATAAGTTAGACTTAGATGTTTTAGTTTGCGACCTTCATCACAGCCATCCCAGGGCATTTGGATGGTTCTGGTGGATTCTGGGGGACCAGCTGGATTTAAAGACTATAGGGTCCCTTAAATTAGGAGTTTTTGTATTTGACTACCAGATCTGTTTTTTTAATTGAAAAATGAATGAAGAACAAAGTTTGCTGTTAAAACGGAGTGTTCCTTAGTTACAGCAGATTGGATGTATACCTTTCCTTCTTTCTGTCTGACTCATCTAATGGACTGTTCATTGTAAGTCTATGTAGTAGCCAGTGTCTGCCTTGTGTTGATAGATAATCATATTGCATTAAAGCCTCCTTGTAGTTTAGGTAGACCCCTTTCATCTGAACACATAATAAATCACCTTTGCGAATCTATTGGGCTCCATCCATCACTCTGCTGTCTCAGCATCCTCAGTTGGATGCCTGTGTAATATCTCTTTATAAATGAACCTCAGCCCCCTCCTCTCCCCACCTTGCTGTCAGATGACCGTAGATGTGTGTTTTGTTTGTTTTTGTTTGTTTTTGTTTTGTTTTGTTTGGGGGGGGGGGGGGGGGTGAAGAGTGGCCCGTTTTTACCCAAA
>JAPSES010000228.1:9605996-9637675 GCA_029822895.1 Maxillicosta whitleyi
GGGGGGGGGGGGGTGAAGAGTGGCCGGTGTTTCCCGATATGAGTCGAGTGGTTCCGAGTGTGAGCAGAGCCCGACATATTCTGAACATCTTCCAAATGTTGAGCCCGAGTCGTGAAGTGCTGCTCTTGAGGGGGGAGAGGTTCAAAAGGAGGGAGACGACGACGACGGAGGAGAAACACGCACCGTTCACACGCATTTTCACCTCGGAGAGCATCCCGGCATCTCCGCAGCTCTAAGCAGCCGGTTAAAGGTAGGTGAGCAGCTGAGCGCCGGTATTTTTATGCCCTACCTTCACATCCATGTGCGGATGCATGTCCTAAATGTGACTGGTGCACGACGGGTTAAATTCTGCAGTTTTTTGGTTTGATGCGCTTATCGGCTATCCTGGCCCCAGAGGTGACTGAACAGATAGGAGTTGTGAGGTTTATTCTTAACAACACATCAGACTGGTATTATAAGGTGTGTAATATGGGCTATCTCTCCTGGTTTACTGTCTGACCAGTCAAGACATGGAATTACCTCATTGGATATTTTAGGCTTCTTTTTTTCTCTCCATAATTTGGTGCGATTGAAGTGATTTTTTTTTTTTTTTTTTTTACCTGCAACGACCACGCCACAGTGTGAGTTAATGTGTTTTAATACAAACAGACATAGCCTATAGAATAATGAAGGATAATGGAAGTGAGGATGGGGATGTAAAATGTATAGATGGCACATGATCTGGCCCTTTCAAAGGTCTAATTAGTGAAACCTGAAAAAAAAACTATGTTTTATGTAGCTGTTATTATGAGCCTGTAGGGAGTTTAAATGTCTGCTTCATTTTCCGTCATCTGTATGCAAGTTGTGTGATCCCATTCCTTGTGCACTGTTAATAGCTTAATAGGATCCATTATCTTAAAGGATGCTCTCTCCTCCTGCTCTGTTGCCTCCTCCTGCGGTATGCTGAGCTGCATCTATTACCACCTCATCCAGCTCCACTCTCCATGATTATCTCATTTTTACCATGACCAAATTATACATTTTTCTGTGTTCATCTCACTCTCTTGAGTTGGTGTTTCAGTAGATTGCACATATACTGGAACGCCAAACCCCCAGCTCCCCAACTCCTCCCTTGTGACCATTGATTTTAATGAATCTGACAGGTGCAAGCAATATGGTGGAAACCTGTGTTGCCCTTTAGCTCATTGCAGCCAGTGTTGGAGGGAAATTGGAATTGAATAAAATAAATAAATAAATAAAAAGATTCTTGCTATCACTGGGAGAAACATTTACCATTTTGTGTTTGCTCATGTCTAGACAAGATTTTCTGGTTGGTTGAGTTTTCCCTCGCATCCTCTTCTGCTGTGATGATGTGAAGCGCCGGATAATTTCTAGTGATGGAAATCAGGGTGAAAAGCCCAGTGGTGTTTTTTTGTTTGTTTGTTTTAAGTCTGTACCCCTAAAGTAAACACTTTCACATGTGTGCCTCTTGGTGCAGCACTCAGTTTTTTCTCTTTTCCTTTCTTTTTTTTTTTTTTTTTTTTGATGCATCATGATTTATACATGTTTAGTGCTGTGAGAAAAGGGTACAATATGTGCAACCATGTGTGTGTGCATCTGTTATGGATGTCTCAGCACACATTTCCCTTCCAAAATGCCCTTTCATCTTCACCTCATGTAATTTTATTTCACCTCAGCACTGAACAAAAAGTGAAAATGTATGAGAAATCATGACGGTAAAAGCACAGGGGCAGCTTTGTTGACTCCCCACATCTGCAGCCACTGAAGGCATTTCCGCCTCTTTAAAGCACTGGACAAAGACTGGTCTGTCCTTCCAGTAAACGGGGAGTTCAGAGTTATAAAGAACACAGACACACGCTTTGATTCTAGAGTGGGATGCACTAGCTTGAATTATATAAGATAAGGAGGAGGAGAGGATGAAAGAGACATGATAAAAAAGAGAGCGAGATACAGAGAGGGACAAAAGGAAAGAAAAAAGGGAAACGATAGAGATGCCTAGAGATAGAGTCTAGGACTGAGGATGAGAGGAGTCATACAGAGAAGATAAAAAATGGTGGAGAGAAAGAGAGATAATCTGTAGCTGTCAGACACAGATATGGATAAAGTTTTAAAAAAAAAGGCAACATTAGAAAGCGTAAAAGTAGGCATGAACAAGGGTGTAATAAAAGGTGGAAGAAACACTTGAAGATGTGTGGATGATTACAGAAAAAAACAGCGACAAGGGAAGAAAGACCACTGAATCCAGTGAGGTAGAAGGAGTGCAGTGAAGGGAGAGAGAGAGAGAGAGAGAGAGAGAGAGAGAGAGAGAGAGAGAGAGAGAGAAAGAAGAGGAGAGTTAAAGAAGGACAGCAGCAGATGGCAAATTTGTCTATGTCTGGCTGCTCATGTTTTATAGCCCAAAGGAAACGGTGTGACTAAGCTTATATGTGATTTTGCATTTTTTCACAGCCTTGCATGTTTCTGTTCTGATGTGCATGTTATGGAGTTGTACTATCAGCTTAAAATGCATAAAAATGACACTGAAATGGGTAAGATTTTTGATGATTTGCGTCATAGATCCTGATTAGAAACATCAAATTGGCTGTGGTTACTCCAAGAGGCCTACTGCTGTGACAAACAGATGGACACCTTCTTTCTTCGCAGCCAAACGTTGCTGTATTTGGGTAATTAAATGCTGCCGGCTAGGAGTCTCAGTAGTTGTTTTTTTGGTGTATTTGTCATGTAGTTAGCGTACAATGCAGTGGCCTCAAAAGATAGTTCAATCCTAAGAAGGAAAAACTTCTAGAAAGATGATTGCATAAATAAAACTACAGTGTAATTTTAGATGGATGACTAGAGCAAAGGACATGAAGGGTTTGTCAGTGAAGAGACATGCAGCTCCCATATTCTGTTTCAAATACAATGAAATCAGTGGGCTTTTAGGCTCTTTGCCCGGACTGTGGTGCGAAGATGTGGTAGACAGTATAGGGCTGTCTGAAACACTTTGTCAAATTGACGATGTGAAATGTTAATTATCCTTATTTCACTGTGAGGGACAATGGCATCTCTGCTTTATTCAAGTTACATATCCTGTATAATAAAAACAACACAGACTCACGGCAGACAAACAGACACATCTCAGAGATTACCTCGAGGCATAGATGGCATAGTGTTTTATTTCTTGTTCTAGGAATGTAAGGCGCTACTATGTCTGCCATGTTATAATAAGACTCTTGAATCTTTACTGCATGTTTATTAGCTGCTGCAAAGTGTGACTGTGAGCACTGCAGGTGTTTCCTCCCAGCTCTCTCTTGAGCTTTGTAAATGGAAACTGCAGCAAAATCTCTTTTGCACAAATCTGTTGATGTGTTGCCTCATATAAACCACAGTGTAACAGGCAGAAGTTTGCATCCTTAAATCCCCTCTCAGAAAATGTTGCGTGCTCCTCTGGTTTGCCCTCTTGACCTTATCACTCATAAAATTTCTTGTTGGAAACTCAACCAAGTCATGGCTCAAATTACTGCTGTTTGAATTATCTTGAGATTTAAGACTGTTTAAATTCAGGCAGATTATCATAGGATAATCTTTACAAGTAAAAAAAGGAATTACACATATACAAACATTTTATAGAGTAGTGCATCTAAAAGGCACAATTGCATTTTTGGAGCAAATTTCCTTGTGAGTCAGCTCATAGATCAGAGTTTGGGAACATTAAGTCACAGTGACACCGCAGTAGACTTTCTCAACTAAAGTTGCACTATAGGCGTTTTTTTTTTTTTTTTTTTTTTTAAATCTAAAATAGGGTAGGTAAATTGAATTATAGAGACTGCCAGATCCACTGCAGGTGCTGCCTCTTCAAGAAGATGTTTTTTTTTTTTTTTTTTAGATTTTTTCATGTGATTAGATAGGCTAATTGAATTCTCAGCAAATAAAGTAAAGTACATCTAATACAATACGGCCAAAAGAGATAAAGTTGGAAGAGCCTCAGAGATGTTCTAGTTCACAAAGCAAAATTAACAAATTCATACAAATATGATGTAGTTGTGGATGCATTCACTTTAAGGATAATTTTTGTCCATACATAACCGTGATTCCTTGCTATTGTGCTTCAATATCTAATGCAGTGTGTGAGTGTGAACACTGCAGGTGTTTCCTCCTGGTCCTCTGCTGGGCCTTTAGAATGAAAAACACAGGAGAGTGCCTTTTGCTCAGACCCCTTGATGTACTGCCTCTGATGTCTCAGCACAGGAGAAAGTTGTTCAATATCATCAGTGATATTAATGGATCTATTTCTTTAAGTAGATTCACTCCATTATTCACTGGTTTTCCCTATGGGTGATCTGCCATACTATTAATATTTTTGATTAAGTCAGTGAGAAATCACAAATTAACTTATTATTGTTGTTTCAAAGACACAACAATCAGAATTCTCTTTGTGCCACAATAAATCTGGATTCTTCTCAGATACCTTCACTAAACTGTGTGAATTTTATTTTCCAATTTTTTCACTTGATTCTAGACTTTTCACATTTAAAACTCAATTAAGTAAAAGAAGGTTAATATTAATTTTAATTTTGTGCTTTATGCCAAATCTGAAACAATAGAATTGTGTGTAGAAGTTAATAGACATTATCTATTTTTTCACCCATTTATTAACAAAAATCATCCCTTCGTCTACATTTATTCTTTACTCATAGCTTCAGACTGGTGTCCTTCCAATTACTGGTTACTGCTTTAGAAAAAAGCAAAGATGAAATCAGCCTATGAAAAATCTGTACTGTAAACATACACCAATATGTAGCTATGTGTTACCATCTGTCACCTTCTTCATTTTATTCTAGACATAAAAGGATCAGCCAGGATGTGGACAGTCAGTGTGATCACGTTCACATTTCTGCTTGCAGCAGGTATGTAATAAATAAATAAATACAAATCTGTGAAAATGGTCCCTCTAAAATTAAGTCCAACTGTCTTTCAAAGGTTTGACAGTACAATAAATTTAATATTTATTAGATATTGAATAAACACCCGTGATATTTTTTTTATAATTCATCTTTTCTTTGATTTTTGTTTGCAGCTTTTTCTGCTCCTGTGAAGGGTAAGACTCAAGATATCAGCACAGTATATGCATATGATTCTGAGTTTATTTATTTATTCATCAATAAAAATTAGAACTTTGCTCTCATCCTGTACTGTATTTGTCTGTCAATACTTCCTTCCTTCCTTTTTGTAGCTCCGGTCAATTGGCAGAACGTCACTTTGTTCCATGGTGAAGATTTCCACATCATTCTCCCCTCACTCAACGTGGAAGTCACGTTTCACAACTTGTCTGATCAGCGGTCACCTGACGTATACCTGTTGCGTGGTGGGAAAGAGGTCAGCAGCAGGGCCAAACTCAACCAACAACTTAGTCACCTCACCATAGATGCTGTGGGTGAGGGAGATGAGGGTGTGTACACGGTGAAAAATCCAGACAATCCAGAAGACATCAAAAACATCAACCTCATAGTACGAGGTAGGACATGAGTATATAATGAGAAGGATAATGTTTCACAGCGTACGCTGACATGTTACACCCAGACTCAGTTTCCTGTCTGTCTCTGCTTGGCTTGAGGAAGTAGATTTTTTAATAGAGAAATTCAATCTGTTGTTAACAAGTTTAGGCAACAATGTAACAAATTTCAATTGAAAAATCAAGTTACAGATAATGATTGATATAACATCTGACTGTACTGTTTTTGATTTACTCACTCATGACATTGAAATAAGCTATTTCACATAAAACAGCTTTAAAATGGTGCTTTTTTGGTCAAATATTGCAACTGTAATTTGAATAGAAATAAGTTTTTAAAATATGATTTTAAAATAAATGACACAATTCTAAAGATTAAAACACATTTCTCTAACCCTTTCGGCAGTTAATGTTGAATACATTACCAAATAGCAATGAGAAGAGAAAAATTATCTGGAAAAACTGTAAAGAGATTTGTGAATGTTTGTTTTCCTCCAATCATGTGTCATTTATCATGTGAAGAGCACCCAGGTTAGTCTGATGTCCATATATATATGTATATATAAAACTGGATGTAAAATAGCTCAACCTAAGTCTAGAAATAACATGCTGCAGCTCTGATACTGATGCTTCACTATTAACAATCTCATTATGTCTTTGTTTTCTCAGAAAATGCCTTAAACGCTCTATTCTGTTAATACTATATGTTTAGTGACACAACACTTTTTTTCATTTTCATGTGACATCACTGCTTTAATTTAAAATGAAAGGATCTGAATTCTCCATCACTGAAACTCTGCAAAGCAAAAAATAAGATGGTGTTTTGTTGAGATTTGTTCTCTTGTTAAATATAAATGAATAAGGTTCAATCTAAAACTTTTGTACTTTGTGAGTTCTGGTTACTCAATGTATATGATGAACGCATAAAATCAAAATGAGGAGATAATCCTCTTACGTCTGATCTGGAGTCAGAGTCACTGTAGGAGCTGTCGGCTCCGCTCCTTTAATCATGCAGTCAGCAGTCAAATAGGCCAAGCGGTTGCACCTCCTATTTGTCCTGAAAGTCTACAAGTATTGACTAAATCTGAATGTTGTTGGATTAAGCCCAGAAGCAGGTATGCAGTGGGCTAAAAATTAGCATGGAAGAAGGCAACTGTTGCCTAGAAATATGCGCATGATATGCCATATGGAACCAGTAATGTTTGTGGAGCTGGTGATGAGGGGCATGTTTGTGTGTGTGTGTGTGTGTGTGTGTGTGTATGTGATTGTTTTTTTTTTGTTTTTTTTTCCCAAGTGTGAGAACATACTGTAGCTGCCAGGCTGTAATTATGCTGCTCTTTAACCACCAACCCATCCTCTTCTCCCTTCTCTTCCTGTCTTTATCTTGTCTTCATTGTCTTTCCCTCTATTTGGTTTGCTATCCCTGCCCTCCCATTCGAGCTATAGTGATATTTTTGGATTCTCCTTTTCTGTAATCTGTCTGTCCCCTTTTCACCACATCTGTTGAGCAATTTTCACTTCCTCTGATTCTGTGTAACCTGTGTGCATCCTTTTTCTCATGTAAACTAGCTTTATTATTACTTAGCCTATAATCTGTCATGAAATGCTCTGTCCATTGTGGTTAATGTTATTGTTTTTATTTACTCAATAACAAACATCCTGCTTTGCCTTCTAGATTGCTCAAATGAGCGGACCATTAAATATGGAGACAACTACCAAATTCCACTGTTGGAGGTGTCTCCTCCTCTCATGCTGGAGTATAAACCCATTGCTGTGGAAGCAAACCTGACAGCCAAGTAATGTTGCAGTAATTTTACCAAAAAAAATCTGTTCTGACATTTTCCTGCTATGATGTATATACAGTGAGACAGTGTGTCTCAACATACCTGAGAAGGTCAAGCAAAGTTTATCCTCTTTAACTTATCCCACAGACCTGCGCTGGTGCTGTTCACCACTGTAGGCACAACCAGGGAGGGCTACCAGGATCGTATCAGCGTCAGCGACCATCACATCACCCTCAGCACTGTCACAGCCAGTGATAAGGGCAGCTACACTGTCAGGGATGCCAAAGGCGATATCAAAAGCAAAGTGTGTCTCAATGTAATAGGTGAGAGCACAAATAAGGACAGTTAATGTTTTTTATTGTCACGGCTGACCTGTTTTTAAACGACCAGCAACTTCCATTAAAAGGGAGTTTTTCCCTCTCTAGTTATTACACTCCTGTTGTCTGCTATAATGGCTTTTTAAAGACCCAAACATTAATGGGCTCCAGCAAGCTAATGCATTTTAGATGATCCATGGGCCTGTTAACAGAGCTGTGATGTATGCATTGTATATCCTTGTGTCTGTCTCAGAGCACCAGAACTTTGTGAACCTGCCTCATGGTAAAAGACTGAAGATCAACCTGATACTCAACAGCTCCCTGGTCCAACTCTACTACATCCCAGAGAATGACCACACACCTCATCTGCTGTTGGATAAGGGAGAGTTTACAAATGTAACTGTGGCATCTCATTCATTTGATATTATTCCATAATAACTCCATCCTTGGCAATTTTTTTTAAATTTCTCTTTTTATTGAAAGAAAAGACAGTCCTTGATAAATTAATAATTTGAGACCATTTATAGAATTATGTCTTGAATTGTAAATTGTGTCCTGAAGCACAAACATAAACACTACAAACATTTGCATATACTTTTTTTTTTTATTTTTTATTTTTTACAGTTTTTCTTTTTATGAGGTTGGTTTTTATGTTTGGCCACACAAGACTGTTTCCTGTTTGCTAATAAGTCATTTTACAACATCCTAAGTGCTAGTACTGAAGGGCTGACCTGTTTTATAGTTGATAAATGTCACAAATAGACATTTAACCCCATATGACTTAACTTTGTAGCTGTGTTTGTTATGTTAAATCTTTTTTAACGATTATTTGTTTATATCATTTTCTAATTGATTCTTTGACGGCATAAACTGACGGCATATTGTCAAGATCAGGACTGATGTATTGGTGTGTATGTCTATGTTTTCACACCAGGCCCAAAAGAAGTTTGGTTTTGAAGACCGCATCTCTTTGGATGGCTCTTTGATTTTTCTGGATCAGGTCAGATCTGCGGACAAAGGCGTGTTCAAAGTTATTGACATACTGGGGTTCCCTGTGTCCAGTGTTCACCTGGAAATACAACGTAAGGAAGGGATGGGGGGTGGGTGGGGGTGTAACCCTAAAAACAATGATAAAAAATTTGTTTATTATTATGGAGCTGAGGTAATTTGTGTGAATTGTCATGTGAATAAACAAATGATCTGGTTCTATTGTATTCACTCTGGAATTCAATGAAAGGTCACTTGAATTATTTGCTCTCCCACTCTTGTCCTTCATTATGCCTCCATGCAGCTTACAAGCTAGAGACACTGTATGTAGCCATCATTGCCCTGTTGGGCCTGGTGGTTTTCCTTCTGCTGGTTTCCTTGGTGTCTTGCCTGATCAAAGTGAAGAAGAGGGCCAAGAGGTCTGCTGCCCTGGAGAAGATTGCCCAGAATGCTGGCAAAGAAGATGAGGGAGAGGCCTTCAGACAGGTTGGCAGGAAAAACACACACTTTACAATATGATAATGATGATGATGGGGTGTGTGCTGACAGTAATCCAGCATGGTTGTTCTGTTTGCCTGCCCAGGTGGTCAAAAACATCACCAAACTCAGTGAAGAATCCAAGCATTCCCAGGCTGACAATACTGAGAAATCTCAGAGCACTGAGGTGGACATTAAAGTAAGGAAACAGTGCTTTAATGTGTCTTGTAGCAGTAATGTGTTGTTCTTTCATGTGGTCAGTGTATATATTTGTGTGCACCAGCAAAAGGCACTTGTCTACTGTCATGTGCATAACAAAACATAAAACAAACTATTTAGATTTCATTGAAATGTATTATGTCATCATACTTAAAACCCAGACACAATCACTGAGAGCCATTCGATTGGCTTACACAGACATACATTACATCATTCTGATCTCAGTCTCTTTATTTGGACACTCTAATAAATGATCTGGAGGTCCAGCTGCAAAATAGTCCTTCATTTATAAGATTTTGGGACTAATAGAAGACATTGGTATGTGTTTTTTTGGTGTTAGATTGACAGGTGTGACGCTCACTCACCTACCCAGAGCAACTTTCAGAGTTTATGTTTAATAAACAATAAAAAAATTTCCTGACAGCTTGACTATAACTATGGAAAATAGAAGACATTAACAAGGCAGTCAAAGAATTTTGATTAGCAAATGTTAAGCTATAGGTAGCATTTGAAACAATATTACATGTAAGGTAGAATTTAGCATTAGCGGTCTCCAGACTCCACCTCTAGCCTCAGCCAAATGATTATTGATACTACTTATTAATACTGCTGAGTTCTTTGACTAATTTATAGGGGACATTAAGTGTAGGATACTTTTGGAAAATATTGTTAGGGAAAACCTGTTTTGGTGGAACATGCTTAAGCATATCTTTTTAAAATTATGGCATGTATATTGAATGTTTCTGTCAAGACTTGCCATTTTGACTGTCTAGAGCTTGGAGGATTTTGTTCTAAGTAATGAAGGCGATTTATGAAGCATACCACACAGATAGATACAAGAGGACAATAATGATATCTGTCCCCTATTGCCACATTGTGATAATGAACAAATACGTACCCTTATTACTGCAGAGTATCTCAGGCCATGGTGTCTGTAATATTAAGTCTGGGAGAAGTTTTCTGCGATGTTTCACTTTGCTTTTTGTTTGATCTCAGGGTCTGGAGGTGTCCTCTAAAGAGGTTGGAGTTGGTAACCTAGAGACCAGTGACTCAGGCGTCGGCTTTAACACTGCCCTCCCATTGGACACTGACACTGATGCTGCAGATCAAATCCCTGATTCTGAGGCTGTAAGCATCTCTGCTGCTGCTGAGACCGAGCCAAGTCCACCGTCTGCTGCCACATCCAAGCCAAGCGCTCCACCAGCGATGGAAATTAAGCCCTCTCCAGTAGCTGAGACTAAAGCCAGCCCAGTACCTGAGACTAAGAATACACCAGATCCACCTGTGGAAGTAAAGTTAGATGTGCCCAAACCAGCAGATGTTAAGCTTAGCCCTAGTTCTGAGCCAAAAGCTGGCCTGAGTCCAGCTGATCCAAAGCCTGCACCAAGTCCAAGTTCAGAGCTCAAGTCAGCTGCCCCTAAAGCCCCCACCCCCACACCTGAGAGCAAGAGTGCCCTGGCTCCCACACCTGAGCCACCAAAACCAACTACACCAGAACCAATAACCAACGGCACACCCGAGCCAGGGCCAGATTTCAAACCAAGCCCAGATCACGCTGAGGTTATTGGAGGTTCAACTCCAAAAGTAGCCCCAGCTAAAACCCCAGAAGTGGAGCTGAAATCTAATGGTGCTGGACTAGATGTTGAAATCGATGCCAGCAAAGATGGCACTGTAGCTGCTGATTCTACCACTACGACCACTTGAAAACTCTCCCTGTAAAAATGCAAGTGAAACCCCATAGATCCTCTCTATCTAACACCACTGTAGACAATCGAACACCCCCTACCAAATAATGAAGAAACCACTGAGGTGGGGGTGAGAACTTTGATTAAACTTGTCTAATGCCTAAATACAATATTACCTACATAATGATATCACACTTGTCTATAACTACCACTTCACATGTAAGACTTTTAGATTCAGAAACACTTTACATAACAGAATATCAATGCAGCTTCCTGGTTGTGAAACATTTTAGTTGTAATCCATCTTGCAACCCCATGTTTATTCGGTAACTTTACAGTTATACTGCCAGACTGCAAATGACATCCTTTGCAGAGTTTACAACTAAAATGTTAACTTCAGATAAAGGAATTTTCTTATATAATGAGATGCCCAAATGGTTTACAGATTTTATTAAAACTAAGGGAAGTCCCTATTTGACCAGAATTAACCATTGTTTCCTATGTAGCAGCTTTCTTTTTTTTTTTTAGCATGTTGATAAAGCAAGCAAAATGCATGAAGTTATCTGTCCAGTACTATGAAGAATTATGTCATCTCTAATTTACTAATATCTGAGATGACATTCTTGATCGGATATTTTGAACATAGAAACAGAAGCCTCTTTACAGAAAATGATGAAATGTACATTATACTAACAATATATCAGAGTTTTGAAAAACATATGAAAACTGGTAATAGTAGCTCTTAACTGTTGTGAGATTGAGACTCAGACCGGTCCCTCAAGTCTGTGTGGACTTCCCAGTTGATCTATAGAAAAACTGCTGTTCTTAAAAAATCTGAAACCTGTGCCAGTAGAAACTTAACAGATCCACTATGTTTCTACTGCTTGTTGGGCTTTCCAAAGTTAAAGTATTTATAGAGTGTGTGGTAGATTTAAATAGGTAAAAGTTGCTTTTTGTTTGACTGTTTTGTTGTTTGTGAGTTATATTCACTTCTTTCTCAACTGCTTCATTTCCGCTGTTCAAGCTCAGACCTTCTGACCTGCTCATGTCTCCTCGACTTTCGTTTTCTTTACCTTCTTATTTCCTTGCTTTGTTTTGTTAGGCATCATTTTAAACATACAACCTTATAGATAAACAATAAATAAACATGACTCTGGCTAGCTAGGTCCTGTTTTTTCAGACATGTACTCTAAAATTTGTGGAATCTTTCAGCATTTATGCTGACCATATTATTAGTTTAGTATATTAGTTCACACCACCACATTCCTCTGAGGCCTTAATTAACGATCCATCATTTGTCCACAATTTTAAGACATGTTGACATTCATTCAACAAAATGTAAGATTTTAGTTATTTTTTAACACAGATAATAGGTGTGACATTCTGCATGTCTCTACCTCATGCTTTAACTGGCCACTGGTAAACCACTCACAGTCCATTTGATGGACTGAAGTCAACAAAAAGCATTTGTGATTTTTTAGGGAAGCACAAAGTAACAGCCATGAAATGTATTCACACGATCAGTGAAATGTAGAAAAACAGTAGGACGCAAAATCAAATCGACAACCACCAGGCCTTGATAACTTTCTTAACTAATAATGTCTTACATGTAAATTAATATCAGATGATATATCAGTGTCCTAAAAAGCCATATGACAAGATAGGTTTAGATGTCAGATTTAATACTAATAGCAGTTAATATAACATACAGCAAAACTTACAAAAAAACAATAACATAAATCAATGTGCCTCAGTGTTTAGTAAACAGAAACAGATGGTCAAATCACACATATTAAACATAAACAAAGGCATATGATTAATGATCTTTGACTTGACAAATAGTCATTTCTGTCTCATTTGCAGCCTGGATTTGTGAAGGATCTACAATCCCTTTTTCAAAACACTAAAAAGAGTCTTTTTACACACAACACATATACACACACATAAATACAGATAGATACATGTCCACTCCAGCCTTGTAAATATTGCATGTGTATGCCCGTTTAACCCCTTAAGGCTGAATGTTTTAGTATATAGAATGGTTGTTGTACTATATTTAATAATTAAAATGAAGACTAATTAAATTTCTCACAACCTTAAGTATGAAATATAAACACATAATATACAATATACTGTACACTAATAATAACTAACTTCTTGAACTAATTTGAGAACCACATATTGTAAAAATGATCAAGAAGTCTTTTTAGATCAATTATCTGCTACCCTTATTATTCCAACCTAATGATACTCACAGCATAACTCTTACAGTATTTACATGTTGTATTAAAATGTACTTCACTTAAAACACTGCATGCCCCCACCAAGTCCTGAAAAACAAACTCTTATTGTCCTCAAATTTTGTCTGTGCGTTACCAGACGAGTGGTGTTTAGATGTTGCCATTATCAAGTGTTGGGAATTTGTGTGATTAAATGTGTACGCCTAAGATGCACATGTGAGTGTGAGTGTTGTTTGACCAACTGTGTGTTTGTGCTAAATCTATGCATTGGCAGGTTGTACAGAATGAAACTATTGTACCGTAAGTGTGCGTCTTCATCTGTTGTGAGTAAGGTATCCATGTGCCTGCTTAAATCATCTTGCAGTGTGAAGAAAACAAGTGCTGTGTTCAAGTCATGAGTGTGAATGTGTTCAAACCACTGAAATTGTAAAGGATATTGTAACTCTGAGATATTTGAATTATTATTGTCTTTGTTTTAGTGCCTCAAACATATACTAGATAGTGAGCCTGTATTCTGTCAGTAGCTGACACCCCTTAATGGCACCTTTTTTCTTATTAAGTATTGTATTCACTGATGTTGGATGCAGTTTGCACACCTGAATGAACAAAGTGATTGCATTTACTGGCCTAAGATGTGTAACGTGTTGGAGATACTTGACATATGTATGAAAATATGATGGTGAAAGTCTTTTCAGATGATGACTACAGTATGCTGAGTGTGCTGTGGTTGTGAGTGAGGGTGTTTTCCATTTTGCTAAACAAGTCAAAGGCACATTTTTAATTCTTCATAGCAGCAGATGATCAACAAAGCTTTGTCGGGGTAACCTCCAGGGTTATGTTATGATAAGCAATTGATTAGGGACTGCTAAAACAGCATTTTCATTAACCTCCGCTACGCAATCAGTGATTGTAAAGTTAACCCACTCAGAGTAAGTAGTAATGACAGAGAGGCAGATGATGTTTTAGTGAACAGTAAGAGCCTTTGGTTTACATATTCCCAGCATCGCAAAGGACAAAGGAGAATGAGTGAAGTGGTGCTGGAGTTGTTACATCTTGGTGCCAGAGAGATTATGCTTTCACACCTCTGATAACCCATTAATTGAAACCACTACTGTTATTAAACATGGCACTCCTTACACAGTGTGCATTGTCTCTGCCCTGATCCTCTCTGTTTACTTCTGGCCTGGGTGTGGTGTGATGTTCCACATCTTTTCTCTGTACTCCCTTTTTGCACAACACTTGATGCAGATGTTTTGTAAAGAAATAGTTTTTCTCTTTATTTCATGTCTATAGGAATACTAAGAATAAACAAAAGATTATGACATTTGCTGTCCTGTTATCAATGTCACTGGCCCCAAAGAAGGGCATTTCCTTCCCAAAGCTGTCTATTCCATCTCAGTCAGTCCTCTCACTGGGTGTCAGCCATCATTTGTTCTGAGTCTCACGTGTCATTTTCTCGTCCCTTTGGGCCCTGGGTCGGGCTAATCCCGGTGCTTTGTTTTGGGCTTTCACCACCTCACTAGGATGTGTCATATACCACAGCATACTCAAAAGTGATATTTATAACCAGGCTCAAGCTGGCAGCTGTAAATCACAACCTTCACAATGTCATGTTTTAAATGCACTTTTACAAATATTAGTATAGTCCAGGAATTATTTGAATCATTAAATTTATTGTGGAGTCTCAAAAACATTTCTGTTCTGTGTTAGACACTGATAAAACATTAACTTAAAAAATGCATTATTATATATTTAGTTTTAAAGCTATAGTAGGCAGAAATTAGGAGGGGAAATGCACATATAATATAAAGATGCAGATTGAAGGGATGACACTATTTCATGTTGCTATAGGAAATTTAAGACAAAATATTTCAGGTAGGGGAACTGCCGTGTTGCTTTTCTAACAAACCAGTCTAGCCGAGTCTATAATAAAGACATATCTGATGGAGTCTTGAAAGTGATCGGTCATTAAAGCAGACAAATATATCTCCTCTTCTGTGGAAAGGACCTGTGATTGAAGTCTCCTGCCACGGATTGGATTGTCTGATGTCTGACAATAGAAGGGAAGCAGACGTCTAGCTTCATGACGGAAAAAAACTTGCCACTGTTCCTTGTCAGAGTGAGGGGCTAAAGATCTGAATTGGTGCTATATTCTTCCCATCATCTGTGTCACATGGGTTAAAGAAGGGGAACAGAGGAACAAGGACAACTCCCATGGTGAAAATATATATTGGTTCCATGGTGATAGCGTTGTAGAAGGACACTTCGTTTTTGTCACAGTCTAAAAATACACCAATTCGCACAGGTTGGACAGACAGACAGATCTTCTTGGGCTTTGGGTCAATGCAGGCGAAGATGGAGCCATCCTTCAAAGACATTGTCCACAGGCCGTTGGACGTACCCGTGGCAACCATCTCCCCTCTGGGGACATCTGCTTTTGCTACACCTAACCTCCACGCTGTCTTACAACTCACGTCCACTTCCCAGTAGTGTCGGCCTGTAGTAAAGCCTTGGCGACCCAGCAAACAGTAATAATAGTGGAATCTTCGAGGATTAGCTTGACAATCCTTTGTGCTCTTGCCCTCTTCAAACCATACTGAAGTGTTAGACTGTGACAGAGACAGAATAGGATGGGCTGTCTCAGGGTCAAAGGTCACTGCTGTAATATCTGTGAAAACAAGATAATGTGTAAAATGATTTAAAAAAAAAAATGCATTTTTTTTCCCAGACAAAGTATATGTACATACTTGGATACAGGCAGCTTTTCATGTGTTTCCATACTCTGTACTGGAGGGGCCCCACAAAATGGCCAGAGCGCACCTCTGTGTCAACCTCTGCTGGGAAAACAAAACTGACCTGGGACCTGCTTAAAAACATGGGGAGAAGACTAAATATGAAGATACTTGACACTCTTTTGTAATTATTACGAAAGAGGGCTCATTTGTAAAAATTACAAAACTATCAAGCATGTGTAAACAGACACAGGATTAGGATAAATGAGTTGGGGAGAAAACGGGGGAAGAAAACAGCAAAACAGTTAGTTTTAGAAGAACACATTGAGAAAACCTGCCGTTTTATTAGCTCTTGAATTTCCTGTAATGGGAAAAATGAAAAAAAAAAAAAAAATTGGTATAATTTATTCATATCATTAGAAACATTTACAGCATTTTAAAATGAATGGAACTAGAAGGGGCTTTTATTTTACTTAATTATTGAATTGGGTTGGTTTTGAGTTTGTATCAAATCAACCAGACATTAAGAACTGATATTGATAAGAAGTGAAAGCTGTTATATCTTATCTCAGTTCAATATCATCTGGCAGCAACACAGCTTCTTAGGTGAGTGAGGGGAGTTTCCTTTCTTTCATCTGATCACTTAGTCTATACACTGCAACTGTCAAACAACTTACACTGATCACAAAGTGAAGGCTAATTGTCTCTTCCATGGTAACATCAGTGCATAACAGCAGAGCTAGTTCTCCATCATGATGGACTGAAAGCTTCTGTCCACAGCGTCTCTGCTTCTGAACCCCTTGGCCAGGCTGCCTTGCACTGTCCAGTCCTATTTGCTGACTAATGTGTTGACTGCATTTTGTCCTTTCACTTTTAAATGAGAAATTGATTTTGACTTGCAAAACCAGGCAAGTCAACTGTTAAGCCAATCAATGTCTTCAATTGATCAAATAAGTGCCAATAAAGTGATGGAAAACAGTGCACTGCAGTTTGTGGCTTGTGTCCCTTTGATGTAAACCTAGACAGTCACAGTTTGCCAGCAGCTCTGAAGTCCAAGAAACGTGTACACAGAGAGGTCAGAGGCAAGGTAAGTTATTTTGACCCAAGCCCAGATGGTTTATTTCCCTCAATAAACACTGAAGCTCTTGTGCCAGAAATTTCCAAAATATTTTATAGAGCACCTCATTACCACATACTTTCACCTTCAGCCCATATTCATATCACTTTACATCTCTTCACACTAAGTATATTTAAGGATTTACAATTTTAGTCTCTAGTGTCAGACTCCTGTTTTATGTAATTGTTATTATAATATATTTTATAACATGATGACACTATGTTTCCTCACTTTTAGCAGGTTAGGACTGTCCTCCTCCGTCAGTTTGCTGTTGAGCAAGGCAATTGATCTCTCTATGTCCCTCCCTTGCTCTGATATTTTCTTCTCTTGCTTCTTTAGCTGTTTCAGTTGCTTCTGTTTCTCCCTCCTCAGCCGTTCCATATCCTTACATTCCTCCTCATCCAGAAAGCGATGAAGATTACGAAACTCAGCTCTGATTTCTCTTTCCAGGTCATCAAATCTGCTCTGAAAAATATAGGGAAAGGTTATTCATTAAATTCAGAGATTAATGACACCAAAAAGATGCAAGGAATTTAGACGTATTTGCACTTCTTCTGTACTGAATTCCTATGCACTTATGCACAGTATGTACTATGGATTAAACTAATAAATAAACGTGTTTTTTTTTCTAAAAAAAGATAAGGATTAATAATGCAGTAGTACCTCCACTTCCACTGACTCTATGAATGTCTCTCTCTCCGCTTCTCTGCACTCATCTAACTCATGCTTGATTCTTTTAATAGCCTGGATAAGCTTTTCCTGCAAGACACACACACACACACACACACACACACACACACACACACAAACACGCACACACACAATGAGGGCAAAAAATTGAAATAGAATACACATTGCAAGGACACTGTTACATTTGTTTAAGAAAAAAGAAGAGAGGTAACAACCATAAACTTAAAGCTTACCTTTTGATCAAAGAGGAGGCTTTGATTACAGTTGATTGCAGTGTCTGTAGTGCAGTTGTGGTACATCTCGGTGTGTGCAAACATGACAACACAGTGAGGACTCCTGAGAAAGTATAATAAAAGTGATGATGAGGAGTGAAAGAGGGAGGGATAAAATGAAGGACATGAAAACACAACTCTGTGCAGGAGAGAGAGAGAGAAAGAGAGTCAGAGGTGGAGGGGAGAACACATGCCTTCATAATAAAAACAACAGTCAGACTAATGAAGAGTCAAGGACATACATCCAGCCAGAAAATTAACGAGAGACAAAGTATTGACAAGCACAGATCAGTATATACAGCATGACTTGAGAATATATGGATCCATTAAAGGAATGGGGGAGAAATGGAGAGAGGGTGGGAAGCAGATGATTGTAGCTGCCAAGAGGGTTTGGTGGCTGGCAGCATGCAGCGATTTATGGCAACAGAGAGGAGTCTATTTATGTCTGCCACTGTCTTTGGAAACAAAGAAGAAACTGACTGAGTGGCTACTTCTTCACAGTCAGATTCAGATATTGTATTTCATACTGGAACATTTTTTTTGCCTGGAGGGTAGACAGTGCAGGTTTATTTTTGCCACATGGCTTTATCTAACATCTAGAGAGAGAGATACAGTGTAGCAACCATGAGTTATTACAGTCCTTGCTTTTGTAGTTGCGTTAGAAGGTTGCTATTTTGCTTTCTGTAGTCTACTGACTTTCACATGTCTGAGGGTTAGCCTTTTTCTCTAAACATATACTCAGCAGTTCTGTTTTCCTTCCTCCCTGGAGTGCATATCTGTATTCAGTTGTTGAGCCACATGCATGCCCACTCTCTCCTCTCTTTTCTTTTTCAAATCAGTCTGCCTCTTATTTCGTATCTGTCCATTTATCTGAACTTTTTATATCTCTGCCTCCCCATCACTCCCGCACAGAAGCACACAGGGGGGTCTGGCTTTGGGTAAATGCACTGAAGCAGCATTACTCATCTCTGCAAAGGTCCCTCATCTATTATTCATTGTTCTGGGTCCTGGCAAGTGTCTATGCTGAGCTAAGGATGAACACAAACTCACTGCACTACAGTATGCGGAAGGTGAAGAGACACTATTTTCCTTCCAGTATGGATGTACAAAAAAAATATAAAAGTTGAATGCAATGAATAAATCCTGCCTGAGACTCAAAATTACTGTAAATCAGCATACTTTATATTTGTTCATATAGCCTTTGTATTTTATGTTTTTTTAAATCCTACTGTCACACCGGTTATATTATGATATAGTGCAGACTTTAAGTATATTACATATGAAAAATTAACACTTTGACAGTTTACAATAAATGCTTCACGTTTTAAAATGAAATCAAATATTTAGATTTATCTGTTAAAAATGAAGAGATTATACAAGACTTCAATAATATGCTTAAATCTAATTTAATGTAATTTAATTTATGTTCTACCTCTATGTTCATAACCTGATTATACAAAACAAAATATCCCTGCCCTTGTATGTATGATTAAATAAAGATTAAACAAAAATTTAATACAAGAATGAATGACTGGATGCCCCGCCCACCCTGACGCTTTTAAAAGACGTCACAGCAGTAAACAAGAACATGTCGCACAGACAGACTCAAGCGAGAGGTATCTCTTGTTTTTAGTGGTTCTAGATACATTCTCGTTTTATTGAAATGATATAGCATATCTAAAAGCCATTTGTATGTACGGTTTCAACAGTCTCTAGGATCAGCAACAGCTCCGTAGCTTTGTTGAGCTAGTTATGTTAGCTCTGTTGTTTTAAAAAGCAACGTTAGCTTAGTTAGCTTTCCATGCTTCATAGTTAGCTTATTTGATTACACACGATACCGATGTATTGTTGAATAATGCCCCATCGTCGTTGTGCAACTTATAGATGTACACGTTCACAGTTAATTTATTGATGACTGATCGTTCCGTGGCTTTTTGTTTTGCAGAAATGAACGGGCAAGCAGATGTCGAGATTGATTACAAGCGGAAATACAAAAATCTTAAACGAAAATTAAAATTTCTTGTTTATGTGAGTAAATCTGCACGTCTTGTTGCACAAGATACTGCTGATATTTTTTGGTCTCTGAAGTAATTTGTGCCACGATCCCTGTTTTCAGGAACAGGAGTGCTTTCAGGAGGAGCTGAGGAGAGCTCAGCGAAAACTGCTTAAAGTTTCTAGAGACAAAAGGTACACAACAGTCACCTTCAAAGGTTGATCATATTAACAGCAATAAATAATACATCCAATTTATCAATTGTTTGTTCTGTAGCTTTCTTTTAGACAGGCTGCTACAGTATGAGAGGGTAGATGAAGACTCCTCAGGTAAGTATTAACTAAAGATGACTTAATAAAAATGTTTCAGTTATTGTTGCTTGTATTTATATTAATGAATTTCCTGTACATTTGGATGAAGTATTTTGTTTTTTGCTTTAGATTCTGAGGCAACAGTTTCCTCAGAAAACAGTGAAGGAGAGGGACCCAGAGAGAGGGAAAGAGAACGAGATGGTGCAAAGAAGTGAGCTGAACATGTTGATGATTTGATATAGAGATTATTCCGAAGTGTGTTGCACTAAATTTAACTCATTAATAATAACATCAGTAGCAATTATTTATCTTTCTTTGCAGATTTTTTTGATATTGAAAAATGCATTTCTATAAAAAGATACAGGTTGATTGCTGATGGTTTATATGGACTGGGTGTTACAGATAAAATGCCTTTAAGGTAAAAAATAAATTTTGGTCCAGGAAGGCATCTGTGCAGAATCTAAAGGCAAAGACACTTCAAGCGATTCTACTTTCTTTATATACTGAAAACTTTATGGCTCAGAAAATGAACATTAAAATTCATATTTTTCAGACGCAGAAGCAGTCCTGGTGCGTGTCTCCCTACATCATCCTCTCCTCATCTGTCACTGTTGTCCCGTTCTGGTGTGAATCCTCTCCAGTCATCTGGATCTGGACCCTATCTAAACACTGTGAGTTCCAACTCTATATTTTTACAGCCAGTAACAGTAACAATCCTGCCAGTTTCATCTCCTCATCAGCAAACATAATCCCTGTTTTGTTTTGGCATCATTTATATAATTTGATTGTCTTATTATTTTAATCATAAGTCTGTTTTATCTCTTCCTTTGTTTTTTGTTTGATGCTATAATGGCTTCATTGTCTCTGCATTGTACATTCTTCCTGTGTATGTTTTTTTTTTTTGTGTTTTATGTATATGTCTGTCGTGTAAATTTGCCTATGCTTGTGTGCATGTGTGTGTTTGTGTGTTCATTTGCAAATTGGGGCTGTGTGTTGGGCAGATGCCCTTCCCACCAGAATATTTGGCTCCCCCAGCTGAACGAATGAAGAAAGAGAGAAAAACAAAGACGCCAAAAAACAAGAAAGAGACCACAGGGAAGGTGAGAGAGGAACAGGGTTTATAGTAGGTTACGTTTTACAACATTACACTTCACATGCAGAAATCCTTGCAAGTAATGTATTATTTTTTTTAAACATTTAAACAATGAAAAGGTTTTAAACCCTCTCTGATCAGTGTTTTCTGAACTTTACTCACTGTCCTCACACTGCTGTTGTAGATATTGGCTCAGCAATTTGTTTCATATCATACAGCTGTCATGGCATCTTTTAGTTTCTGTACACAAAGCATGTTTTATCCTAATTTACATTCAAATTATTTTTAATGCAACACCCATCCATTTCCCTCATTCCATTATATTTCTCTTTATTTTATTTGTGTTAACCGTTATGTTGTTGTTTTGCTGTACACTCCTTTTAGGTTGTTACTCCAATGACAACCAATTACCCATCAGCCCCTGCGGCCCCTCCAACTGGCAGCGGCCCCTTCAGCTGGGTTCCTCGACAGATGCTCAGCGGAGATGCTGCAGAGGAGGAGGGGGAGAGTGATGGTGACAGTGACAGGGGAGATGAAGACAGAGGGGAGGGAGATGAGGCTGAACTGGTCATTGACATCCCTAATGAATGAGCCTGCCTCTGTCTTTAGATATATTTATAAGTGGGGGATGGACAATGTAGTCGTGTGAGGGCGAGGCACATGACTCAACGACTATTCCGCATTCTGTGAAGGAGAAACAGGCACCCCCTTGTGGGCATTTATGAGACTGCAGAATCAGTGGAAAGCAAACCCCAACAAAAATGTTTTCAAATATTATGTTAAGAACTTAATGCTAGATTACAGTAATTAGTTACTGTAAAAACAGACTGCTGCTGTAATAGTTGGTTCTTTGCTTCTGACAGTTTAAAACTGCCTCCATAATATGCACAAACTGTCTTCAACTAGTGTGTCCTTCATAAAAAAAATCTGTTTTTTATGTTGAATTAACACCTTATACATCTCCTACTTGGTTATTTGGGAGTTTTTAATCCCTGCTGTTTGTACTTGCTTCTTTTTTTGACAGTACCAGATTGCTGTTATATCTGTTTTTTAAAAAAAGTGCCAGATTGAAAGAGTAAATAATGTCTGCATTAGTGTAATTGTTAATATGTCGAATTAAACAGAATAATTTTTTAAGTAAATGGTTTATTGTTGATTTATAAACTTTGATTACAAGAAAACAATGAAAGTGTTAAATGCATCTGAGAATGACTGTTTCGGGACTGTATGCATTTTTTTTTTTTTGCTCCACCCAAAACATCACACCCTAATTCAATCATTCCACAGTTACAGTCAGTTGTAGAGGTATGATACAGTCTGTGGAAAGTTACTGTATGTATATCTACTGAAATGTTACTTTGAAACCACAGTATAAATATAAAAAGTTCATGTAAACATAGATAATGTTCAGTATTTTCTTCTTTGCTTGCTTGACCTCTTTGGGGAGGAATCCTATCCCATGCTTGACACAAGCCCAGGGGTGCATTTGGCTCATGTTGGCTAAAACTCTTAAGCAATGAGATGGCAGTCTGGCTGGATTCCATGTCCTTTCTACATATCAAAAAGAGGGCAAGACCTTTTTCATTCTCCTGTACAATAACACGCCTTGGTATTACATGATAATTGATGTTTTTCCATAACTGTTTTCCTTAGAACACGCAAGTGCCAACAACATGTCTCAACAAGCATATTTCTAATATTTAAGAGAACAAACTGTGAAAAATGGGTTTCATCTGGAGAGTTCAGCTCTGTTAGAGACAACGACCCATGACTGTGACACTGTCAGGATTAAGCTTTTAACGAGGAATTCCTTTATGCTATTTTTATATTTAGAGTTCAGTTGCACATTTATGGAAGTTTTTTTTTCCAAGTGAGAACTCCTGCATTTCATTGAAACTGTTGAGACAGAGTTAGCACTGTCACTAGAGAGTTTTACAAAAGAAATCTGGACTGGAGTGTGTCAATCAAGTGAATAATTCACACCAAGCAACCACTGTTTGGGAATGCAGACTTACAGGTAATTGGCAGCTTATGAAGGGTGTGGGTTTTGCTTGTGTACCTAGCAGCAATGGGAGCTAAAGGTGTAACCATAGAGAGCATGAGAGGGAGGGGTGAAGTGGCGTTACAGCCAGAGGGAGAGTCAAAGAGGGTGGAACTGACAGAGGGGGCGAGATTGTCAGGGAAAGGGAAATGAAGGAGTAAGCAAGATTGTGCCTGCAACACAGATTCACTCTCTCAGCTGACAGTAAAGGAAGACAGACATGGTGGGAGACAAAGTGGAGGAGAGAACTAGGAGCGGGTGAAGAAAAACAACAAGCCATCAGCAGAGCTTGCCAACCTTGGCCACCTTATCTTTCTGCATCTATATACAGAAACCAGTGGATAATTTATAAGCCTCTCCCTCTTCGCTCTGTGTGAGTGTGTGGGGGAGAGAGGGGGGATTTGCTGAGCTCACCACCACCATGCTGTGTCCTGCTGCTGTCAGTGCAGCTGCTGCGGCTCTCTGGCTGCTGGCAGTGCTGGGCCCAGGCCTGTCTCTTCCAGCTGAGGGCAACTCAGAGCCGGGCTTCAACCTCTGCAGCCACTGCTTCTACAGACAGACGCCTCCTCAGGGAACCTCTGCAGGGCCGCTGCTGCGGCCCCTCTGCCACATACGGCCTTGGGGACAGTTATTCGCCACTCTCTACAAGCCAACCTGTGACACAGCTGTCTACTCGGCCTTCCATCTCAGCCATGGATGGGCAGACAGAGAAGAGGGGGAAGAGCTTGTGGTAAGGACACATCTATCATGTTACTTAGCATGAATAATGAGATTTGAAGCAGGAAGTGCAGGAATGATGTCACAAAAACAATGACCACTATGTAAACAGTGAACATTTGACAGATATCTCAGCATGCAAGAAGTAAACAATGTGAACAAACATGTAATTCACTGCATTTCAATTTGTCAATATAAAAGATCACACACAAATTAAATCACTTTCATGTGGTCATCATATAAATGCTGAAGACAAACTTACTTATAACCTTATTGTGGAGCACAATAGAATAAAATTAACTTCATTTTTACATGCCCTGTGGGTTGTCTTTTAATGCAAAGGACTTCTTAGGTATTGTGTTTACTCATGATACAAGCCACATGGATACAGCTGAATTATAAATAATAAATATTATTAATAATTTATCTGTACAAGGAAATTAATACAGACATACACAGGTGGCTGCATCAGAAAACAGTTTTGCAATTTACTTAAAAATACTAATAGATAAATTTAAAAGTATTTCAATCATCATAAAATGTGAATACTAAATTTGATAATCAGTCTATGATGGAGACTCTCTATGGTCTATGATAGTACAATGACTGCTTTATACATATGTTCAGTTTTGTAACAGTTGATTTTGCTTATTTGTTTCTGCCAGACAGAGGAAGAGGAGAACATTAAAGTAGTAGTCCCAGCTCTCCTCAGGGGAGGTGAGGATCCACCTCAGGTTGCCACAGACTCCCAACTTCAGCAATGGGACTCAACAGTCACGACACTGGTCCAGTCAAGTATCATTCCCAAGTGTAACTCTTTAGGTGGTGATCTGTACATTTTGACGGGAGCAGGCCAACTAGGGGCTGCAGAGGATGGAAATGAAGAGTGCCAGACAAACCTGCTGTGGTCTGCAGTCTGCTGCGCCGTCCCAGAGGGAAAAGAAAGCTTTAGTGTGGGGTTAATCAGAGAGACAGAGGGAGGAGAGAGGCAGGTAAGTGTGGAAGAGCTGGAAGAGATACTGGGAGTGGTTGAGCTATTCTCTGAAGGATGCAGAGGACCAAATGGACAGGCTGTTGAAGTCATAGTGGGCCATCACAGCGAGACAGAACCTAGAAATGTAGAGAAGTTGGAGTCAGACACTGCTGGTACAAACACAAGGGCTAAAGAATTGGATTCAAGTAATACTGATCAAAATACTGACGGAAATGTGGTGGGTGCAGATGCTACTGATCAAGACTCAACTCAGGACACGGAGAACACAAAAGCACAGGTCCCAAAAGAAGAGGCAGCTGTTGATACTGAGGTCCAGTCAGAAGCCTCAGCAGATGCAATGGCTTCAGTGAGCAGTGCTGAAAAGCAGGAGGATGTGCCAGATTCAGATGATGTCAGATCAGACACCTACCAGTCTTCCTATGGCTCAGAGACTGTGGATGACATGGAGTCAGACATTAATTCCAGCAGTACCCTGGTCTACATCCTGTCCACCACCGTGTCCATTTTGACAGCTCCACTAAGGCCTGTAATCTCCACAATCACAGAGTTACCTGGACAGGTGATGCAAAATCATTATTATTATTATTATTATTATTATTATTATTATTATTATTATTGGTACTAATAATAAGCAATAGATCCTACAAATAAGTAGTGTAATCTGAGAATATGGAATAATTGCAATATTTAATGTTGTTTTGGATGTTGAATCAAAAGTACAATAACTACAACAGAGATTTTCATAGTAATCAGTAGCAAAATCAAATTTATTTTAAGTTGGAAAGTACCTGTACCTGTACTTTATTTTAGTATTTTGATTCTGTGCAGCTTTATAAATCTACTCCATGATATTCCAGAGGTAGTTATTGTACTTCTTACTCTGTCACATTTGTTTGGCAGCTTTGGTTATTTTTCATAATTACATTTTTCTTCTAGTGTCACTTCATAGGATGATGAAATTTTTTTTTTCTTAAAAAACAGTTTAAAAGGTTTTTTAGATTTACTAGAACATGCATTGTCACAAAACTCAAAATCAGGTTCCTGAAAAGTCCACTTTTTGGACAAACAGGACAGTGATACTACAAACATACATTAAATTACCAACAGTAAGTAAAGTTATTAAAATGGATTCAGTCATAAACATAAACAACAGTAGCAGCACATACATTACTGGAGCTGTATGATGATTCTATTTACATCAAACATAATAGCAAAACACTGACAGGAGCTGTTTTATTGCACAATAACTATTTTTATGCTCCATACTTTCAAGTTAATTTACATACTTCATAATATCTACATACCTTTACATAAGCAAAATTCTAAACGCAGAACTTTCTTTTGTAGTGCAGTACTTTCACATGGGGTACTAGAACTTTTACTTAGTTAAGGACATGAATACCTTTTCCATCACTGCTCAAAGGAGCCTTCATCTTTTACAACATAATGTAAATCATAGAAAGGTTTAGGATACACTTTTTCAAATGTTCATTAATGCATCATTTTTTGAGTCTGAATAAACCCCCTGTCATCAGTCCTGCCTGCTCCTCCCAGCAGCTTACACAGGAATGAGGTGTGGCTACTTTACTAGTTCACTGCATCGCCTCAGGTTGTACACTGTCATTTTGTGATATAATGTATATACTCATCATATTTTTCTTCTTGAACCAGGTGACATATGTTCTTCAGGAAGATCTAGGAGTTCTCTCTGCTTTGCCCAGAGACACTTTGTCTTTTTTCCACCTCTTGACCTCTGACCTCCTGTCCTGGATGGGCTCAGCTGTAGACGTGGTGCTGAGTATGGGGGATACATGTCTATCCAACACCTACTACTGTACTTCCTCCATGTTGGGGGCCCTGCTGAACAGTTGCCACACTGGGGTCACTGGTGTAGGGACTCTGGCTGGTGACACAGTGGGGATATTTCGTGACATGCTAGATAGTACATGGTGGGTGACCAAGTTCTTTGGAAGGCAGTTATGGGAGCAGAGCGAGGGCTATGTAGGGACAGTGATGACAGAGATGGGCGGTCAAGTGAAAGCAGTAGGAGGAGGTGTAGGTAAGCTGGTGTGGAGGAGTGGATGTGGGGTGGGCAATGTGTTTAGAATGACAGGAGGGGTAATGATGGGGGTGGTAGATGTGATCATTGGTGCAGTGCAAGACAGTTTTGGACAGGAATCAGAATAAATGAAGAGAAGTTTTGGCTCTGCACAACAGCAACAAACCTCTGTGTTTCCCTTAAGTATTTTTGATTTGTATGTCACTTCAATGCGGGAGTTTGAAAAAGGGAAATATGATATGCCTTAGTTCTTATAGAAGGATCTGCTTATTTTAATCCTAGTGAGCTCAATATTTTGTATAGGTCTTACACATCACTGTGGAAAACTGGCTATCCAAAAAGCTATACCTGCTGTATTTGATAGGGGGTTTACTGTTAATTTAACTGTGATTTTGAAAAAAACACTGTGCACAAGGCTTTTGGATGTAATTTTTTTCTCTTGTATGATCATTGTTGTGATGAATATTTGCCTCTACATTTGCATAAAGACAATGCTGGCTTACCATTATCTTATGTGTTTTTCTTTGTGATTGCACTTTCATTTTTTTTTAAATCATTAAAATAGTACTAATTGTTACATATTATTGATTTCTATCAGTGCTGGATTGACTGAACAGATGGAACAGTGTATAAATAGTGTAATGAAATTTAAATCCTCATAAAAATGATGTGGAAATGTGGTAAGAAGTGAGAGACAAATGGCATAGAATGTGACAAGAGGAGCTCAAGATTCCTTCAACAGGAAAAGAAAGACCCTCCAGGTTGCTGGGGATGACAGGGGCCTGATGCACTGCATAAAAACATATTTCCAAGTATTTCAGTTTAAACCCTTAGTAAATACACAACTGAAAGTATTGCACAATACGAAAGTTGATCATATACCAGTACTCAACTAAAATCCCACTACAGGACCCAAGTGACTGAATTGAAACTCCAGCAAGAGCACTATGCATATAGTAACCCAGTGGTTATCTGCTTGTCCATTGTATTTTTCTTATTTGATTTGGTGACATAGGAGGCTCTGTAGATGTTGCTTTTATATCTTAAACTTAAAAAGAAGAAGAAGAAAAGCAAATATAAACAGATATGAATGAAAAGGTTAGATAAGAATAAAATAACTACTAATAAATGGGGAATAATTCACAACATAAGAATACAATTAAATGGTTAAAAAGGCTATTTTACATGTTGTTAGCCTCAGTCTAGGCATCTAAAATTCTTGAAGTCATTTTTGGCTAAGTTGTGATATCTGCGTAAATTTAGACTTTCAACAACTCTGATTCATTTTTCGTCATTGGCTACCGATTGTATATTAAGTATCATGATGATGATGATGACTATTATTATTATTATTATTATTATTATTATTTTTATTATTATTATTATATTAGTTTTTTCTTCTATTTTTTGTTGACGTGGTTGTTTCAGTTACTTCCGCTCGATACCGGAAGCGGCGACTCAAACCCGGAACACTTTGCTAGGTGTCGTTGCATCAGACGGCAGAGAGGTGGAGAGCATGTGGTGATTCTGTGAATGCTAAGTTAAGCTGACGTCTCTTTCTGTTTCATTCAAAGGTATGAATAACTTCTTACAAAAATATAACAAAAAAAAGCCACATACTGAATTTATCGAGTTTAAAATAACCTGCGACGTACGGTACACTTTGTTTTGCAGCTTTAAAAACTTGACCTGTAGTTTGTGTAGCTAATGCTAAGTAGTTTGACTGGTTTGAGTGTTTATCTGCATTGACAGGTGTGAGATCGGCTTTACAGACAGTGAGCGACATACCTAACATGCTAACAGAGCTATCGATGCACCCTTAAAGCAAATGGTGTTAACCGGTTTTAAAAACGAAACCTTAAAGTTGTTGAAGTCCTTGTTTTTAAAACGCAGCCCTTGATAGAATTACGGTAAGTGTCATCATACGTATTTTAACGAATTGAACTAGCTTTTAAAGACACTCGTGTTTTGCCAGACCACATACAAAACACAGTGCTAAATAGTATGGATTGAGTAGTATGTTTTTCCAGAAGCCAGACGAATACAATGAAGGTATACTTTCTCTGTCTTCTTTTAGGGATGGCCTCTCTCTATGTGTCACCTCACCCAGATGACTTCAGGAGCCTATTTGCTCTGATAGTTGCGGAGTTTTGTCCGTCATCTCGCCCAAAGACCATCACAGAGGATCCTCCTACATCTTTAAATGCCAGCACCAGACCCATCCTGGTACTCGGCCCTGGCGAGGGTGAAACCGTCCTCAGTGGGGCCAGTGCTGTTGCCTGGTATCTGGCTTTCCAAGGGAAGAGGGCTGGTGTCGATATAAAGCAGCAGAGCCAGGTGTGGCAGTGGCTTAGCTTTGCAGACAATGAACTGACCCCTGTGGCCTGCGCTGTCGTCTTCCCACTAATGGGGATGACTGGAGTTGACAAGAAGGTAAGGGAGGAATACAGGCATTATGGTGATTTTTGTGTGAAATATCATTCTGTGGTTCCATACTCAAATTACTTTCTGTGTTCCTTTAGCTCCAGCAGAGTTCACGTGCAGAGCTGATGCGTGTTCTAAAGGTTCTCAATCAGGCACTGGAACCCAGAACCTTCCTTGTAGGAGAAGGCATCACTCTGGCTGATATGGCTGTAGCAGCAGCTCTTCTTCTACCTTTTAAATATGTATGTTGGTTAATATACAGCTTTCTCCATTTATGTATTTAACATCTGTGAGCTTTTCACTCATGATTCAAAAATTAGAAATCAAATCTCATCAAGCTCAAGTCTTTAGATCGTTGCTGTTTTTTTTTATTGTATAAAAACATGTGTTTTCGTGTTTTTCTTTTTAGGTGTTAGAACCAGTAGATAGGCAGGACCTGACCAATGTCACCAGATGGTTCTCAACCTGCATAAATCAGCCACAGTTTCTGAAGGTTCTGGGAAAGATAACTCTCTGTGAGAAGATGGTGCCGGTCACACCGAAGACAAATGTAGAAAATGTCAATGCTGCTAGTGATACTGCTGGCAACGGCACCAATGGTAAATAAGCATTGTGAAAAATTAAAGCTGCAAGAGACTTTTGTCACCAATTTTTCATCAAATCTGTAAAACCAGGGTCATAAGAGAAATATTACAAATCCATAAGTCTTTCTGTGATTACTCATCTGAATCTCTTTCCTAAAAGTGAACAATTTTGATGTGTACTCCATTAACAATAAATTGTTTCTTTACAAACAGAGCCAGTAGGTAACTTGGGCATTTTTGGAAATTTGCCATGACATGCATTGTGAGAAGCAGAGAGTCGCGCAGCGGCAACAAACATAATGCAGAAAGGACGGGAGCTCCACTTCCCACAGTGCACATCACGACAAAATTCCAAAGATGCCTGAGTTACCTGCCGGCTCTGTAAACAAATGGTTTGTTTTTGGTGAGTACACTCTAAAATTGTTCACTGTGAAAGAAAACATTCAAATGAGTAATGATAGCAAGACTTACAGGTTTGTTGATACTTAGTCTATGACTCAGGTTTTACAGATTTCATGAAAAATTGTTGATGAAAGTCTCCTGCACTTAAAAAAATGTTTTTTGTTTTTTTTTGTAAAGTCTGCTAATTATTTTTATGTTGTTTTTAGGTCCACCAAAGACAGAAGCCCAGCTGAAGAAGGAGGCTAAAAAGAGAGAGAAGATGGAAAAGTTCCAACAGAAGAAAGAAATGGAGGCAAAGAAAAAGACGCAGGCACCATCAGAGGTAGGAAATATGTGTTATGTTTTAGTGTAAGTTTTAAAAACTATAGACCAGTCACAGTGGCCATCAACAACTCGATTAAAGTCCATGTGTGCTCTTCCATTTTTGTTTTTCAGAAAAAAGCAAAGCCTGAGAAGAAGGAGCTGGGAGTGATTACATACAACATCCCTACTCCTCATGGAGAAAAAAAAGGTGATTGAAAAGAAATACCCTAGAAGCAGATTGCAAAACACCAAGTAACGAATGCTGTTATGGTTACTCAGTCCTGATACACAACAAAAACATTCAGCATTTACTGAATATGAATGAGAGAAGCATCAATTATGAAATTTGAATGTGAGTTAGTGTCATTGACTAGAAAACAAAGCATGTGTTACATTAAAATACTGTAACTTAACCTAACAAAGCACAAGGTTAAACAAGGAAAACACTGTAAAAATAGTTAGGGAAAAAAACACTGTCAGAATTTTGAATATACTTTCTTGATGTTTATCTTCTTTTCCTTTCGGCTTTTCCCTTCGGGGGTCACCACAGTGAATCATTTACTTCCATCTAACCCTGTCTTCCACAACCTCTTCTCTCACATCGACTCCCTTCATGTCCTCTTTGACTCCACCCATACACCTCCTCTTTGGTCCTCTTCTAGGCCTCCTCCCTGGCAGTTCCACACTCTCCATCCTTCTACCAATATCTTCCCTCTCTCTCCTCTGGACATGTCTGAACCATCTCAG
>JAPSES010000228.1:9639262-9665282 GCA_029822895.1 Maxillicosta whitleyi
CTTCTTCACCTCTTTTCCACACTCTCCATTGCTCTGGACTGTTGACCCTAAGTATTTAAAATCCTCCACCTTCTTTATCTCTTCTCCCTGTAACCTCACTCTTCCACTTGGTTCCCTCTCATTCACACTTTCTTGATGTTGATCAGATTAACAAATTTAGCCTCAGGCAGTGTTATGTTACAAGGCTGTTGTTTTTGCAAACATTTGTCAGAAAATGCCTTCCCAGGTTTTTTTTAGTGTGGCTCTTTTAACCTTTCCTTTGTTTCTTCACTGATATCAGATGTTATCACTCCACTTCCTGACTCCTACAGCCCCCAGTATGTGGAGGCTGCTTGGTATCCTTGGTGGGAGAAGCAGGGATTCTTCAAGCCTGAGTATGGGGTATGGATTTCCATTAAATTGGACTACATTAATTGAAGTCTTGAATTTTCTATCTTGTGCAGTCTATAATAATATTACATTGACAACTTGATGCATCTCTACGCAGAGGAAGAGTCTTAGTGAACCCAACCCTCGTGGCATCTTCATGATGTGTATTCCTCCTCCTAATGTGACTGGATCTCTTCATCTGGGTCATGCCCTCACAAATGCTATTCAGGATTCTCTGACTAGATGGTAACTCCAGTTCAGCAATATCAGTTTTAATAAATATGAGGTCTTTCAGACTTATGTTCCTCAGAAGCTTTCAATAAATTAATTCATGCCTCATAATTTTTAGAAGCTATGTTCTTGAATTGCTGTGCTTTTCTCTGTGTTCAGGCACAGGATGCAGGGTGAGACCACCCTGTGGAACCCGGGCTGTGACCATGCTGGCATTGCCACCCAGGTGGTGGTGGAAAAGAAGCTAATGAGAGAGAGGGGTATGAGCCGTCATGACCTGGGCAGGGAAAACTTCATCCAGGAAGTGTGGAAGTGGAAGAACGAGTAAGAGGAGGAAATTGTTGAAAGCAAGAGTTGTAGAAAAATGCAGTTGAGGTCCAATCCTAATTAAGCTTTTTGGTCTTTTTAGGAAAGGAGACAGAATCTACCACCAGCTGAAGAAGCTGGGCTCCTCATTGGACTGGGAAAGAGCCTGCTTCACTATGGACACTGTGAGGATCTAAAATCTCAGAACTTTTATTTCATTTACATGCAACTGACAAAGCAATATCTCTCCTTCTAATGGTTCTGTTATTGTCTCTGTTCAGAAACTTTCCTATGCGGTTCAAGAGGCATTCATTCGTATGCATGAAGAAGGGGTGATCTACAGGAGCAAGAGGTTGGTCAACTGGTCCTGCTCGCTGAACTCCGCCATCTCCGACATAGAGGCAAGTTACTAAAGTTAGTCAATGCAATGTTTTGTTTTGTTTTTTCATATTTTCCATCCAGTATGTGTATATATTCTGTTTCACTGATGCATTCAAAATGGTTTATTTATCATTTTAAAAATTGGACTTCAGTGAAGGGAGCAAATTTTGTATTATATACTGTTTGTTTTGTGCTGGAGTTTGACACCTACAGAAACATAGACAGTGCATTAAGTTCATCTTGTAGACTCTGAAATCACCATAATTTTCTTTGGCAAAGCAACATGGGTGTAGTCAGATGTAGTGTTAGGCCCAGTCCCAAATCATCCCTCGGCCCTTCCCCTTATTCCTACCCCCTGGCCTTTGCGCTTGGCACTGTCCCTTGAAACAGAGTTGCAAGGGACAGGATTTCAAACATTCCCCAACGAAATGGAACAACCCTTCAAGACCTGTTACGTCATCAGCAGTCAACGATGCCACTATAATCAGTTATGACAACTTTGTTTCTGAAAAAACTCATCATGCCGTCAGCAGCTCTAACTGGCGTGTCTTGTTGCATGGGCATTGGGCATCTTTTTGTGGCTATCAACCGCTAACCACAGAAATGCGGTCTGTAATATACTGAAACGGCATTAAACAGTCAATTATATTATTAAGTTGTTAATGTAGAAAATACGTTCATTTGTGTGCGTTTTTTTTTTTTCATCACACTGCTGCACTTTTTAGTTGTGTTTACCTCCATCTTGATGATGAGCCGATCAGAATTATGGGAGATTTCTCATACCCTTCTGTTTGTAGTGTGGCCCTGAAAAATCTGTTTCATGGCTAAACAGCCCCTCCCCCTTAGCCCTTCCCCTACGACTCATTGAAAATCAGGACAACACTACCCCTTCACATGAACGTGCAAAATGGAGGGGTAGGGGTAAGGCCAAGGGGAGAATTGGGATTGGGCCTTAGTCTCAAATACACCTCAGTAATCTATACTCACATGACCACAAACTGTTTTGAAAGATAGAAATGTATTTTATTTATTTTTTTTATTGGTGTACTTATTTCCCTTTGTTACAATATGTAGTAATTTCAGTTATATATGAATGTTTCTTTTGGCTTTTCCCTTCAGGGGTCACCACAGCAAATCACATTCGCATGTTGATTAGGCAGGGTTTTTTTAGTGTTGGATGCCCTTCCTGACACAACCCTCTGTATTCATCTGGGCTTGGGACTGGCACAATGAGACACTGCCCCCTTGTGACTACAGGTATAGGGATATATCGCGTAAAGGACCTTTCCTAAGGGTCCACCTGGGTCTTGAACCGGCAATCTCCCGCACCAAAACCAGTGGTGTTAACCACTAGGCTACAGTTATAAAAAGTATAACAACTTGGACCTGAAGTAATTTTCTAAGTTTAGCTAATGACCTATTCCTTCAGATTTCATGATATTCTTAAAACAAGCAGCATCATTACATTATACAGTGTGTTAAATATCAAAATTGTCCAGTATTGGAAGAAAGAGGTGATCCTATGTTTTTCTTTTTTACCTGTCCAGTTCTGGCCATCTTTTAATCTTTTGGTTTTAACTACTGGATGTTTTGTAGGTGGATAAGAAGGAGCTCACTGGCAGAACTCTGCTGCCTGTACCTGGTTACAAAGACAAGGTGGAGTTTGGAGTACTGGTGTCTTTCGCCTACCAGATAGATGGATCAGGTATGGAAACGCACACCACAGAATGTTTGGAGCAAAGAGCTATAGTTCAACTTTTTGTAATACTTTTGTCAATATGCTTCTTTGTCACTCAGATGAGGAGGTGGTTGTAGCTACAACTCGTATCGAGACGATGCTGGGAGACACAGCTGTGGCTGTCCACCCCAATGACTCCAGATATCAGCATCTGAAGGGAAAGATGGTGCTGCATCCCTTCTGTGACCGCAAGATGCCGATCGTGTTTGATGACTTTGTGGACATGAGCTTTGGAACAGGTACACATTGTTAAAGGAGAAAACAGTGTGGATCTCAGGTGTGAGGAGAATATGTAATAATAGCTCCTCATTAAGGTGCTTTTCCTTGTTATCACTTCTTTTTACCTCATCTCTTTCTTTCCTATCTCTCTGCACCATTTTCTGTTCAGGCGCTGTCAAAATCACCCCAGCTCATGACCATAATGACTACGAGGTTGGAGTGAGACACAGTCTGGCCTTCATCAACATCCTGGATGAAAATGGCCTGCTCATTAACGTACCTCCTCCCTTCCTGGTACAGTGCCTCATTATCATTCGTCCCCCTGCCGTGTGTGCTTTTCCCCCATGGCAGAAAAAGTCTAGCTTCTCCTCCATAGTTTGCATGGGGGAGCACTTTCATTCCCTCATGTTTCATTTTAACTATGTCTTCTGTCCCGCAGGGCATGAAGCGTTTTGAGGCCAGGAAAGTAGTGCTTCAGGCTCTCAAGGACAGAGGGCAATTTAAAGAAATCAAAGACAACCCCATGGTTGTCCCAGTTTGCAGGTATTGTTATCTTGGCAAGTTATTTATGATGGTGTACACTAAGACTGCAGAATTTGATGGAAATTGTCGAATTGTGATCATTGTGAACAAAATTGTAAAGACACAGACTTAAACTACTATGAAAAACCTTCACGTTTCCACACCACCCCAAGAAACTTTAAATCAACTTAAAATAGAAACTTGAATCCAAGACATGGGAGGATGTTTTAGGGCTAAGAAATCATCTATGCATTTGTTTGACCCGGTTCACAATGTAGTGGTCTCTGCTTCGTGTCGGGCTCCTGTTGTGATTGTAAATAAGATTTGATTAAATGTTCAGCTCCAGTACACACTTAACTACTATGAATGTGATTTGTATGTTATGACTCATCAGGCCCAGTTGGCATTACTCAGTGTTTACAGCCAAATGTAACAACATAATGTGTGGCCTATAAAGACTGTAGTTGAAGATCTAGTCGTACTCAGAAAGTTATTTTTATTTATGGTAGATATTCAGCCTTCACTCGATGAAATCACCGCTACTCCAAAGATGGCAAACAAACGCAACACTATGAAATATATCGAAAGGCTCAACTGGACTGAATTGGTAGAAAACTGACTAAATTGTGGCCAGAGAATGAAATCTTAGACACTGCATAAAAGTTATGACTCAATGACATTGACATCAGGTTTCATTTCACCATAAAAACTAATAACTATTGTAACGGTTGTTTTTTTTAGTGAACGTCATTCATTTCCCAGTTCCCTTGAACCCTGAACACACTGCTTTATCAAGGATCCCACACATACGCTGTGCTGTTCTGTCTTTTCTTTCTTGTTTTTATTGTAGTTTTAGCATAAACTGCACATAAACTACCAGTAGTCATTTGTCTGTTTTGATACAAGATTTTGTGACATTTGATAAATGGATATCATGACATTTGGTCATTCATCGTTGTTACTGATCAGACATTGAATGTGTTCTGTACTGGACTGACTTGTTAGATTTGCATTCCATTTGATGGAAATGGTCTTAAAGTTTTTTATTGTGTCTTTGAATATTTTAGTGAGTCGTTAAATCTGTACCAGTGTCAGTGAGTTAATGGAACAAGGGTTTTTATGTTGGATATCTCATCCTGTGAAGGATCACTGTTTGACTTCAGTTGTATATGTGTACTTTAAGTCGATCCAAAGACATTGTGGAGCCGTTCCTGAAGCCACAGTGGTATGTGAACTGCACCGACATGGGAAAGCAGGCTGCAGACGCAGTCAGAGAAGGACGCCTTAAAATTATCCCTGATCACCACCTTAAGACCTGGTTCAACTGGATGGACAATATCAGGTAATTGGTTGTTCTTTGTAAATAAATTCTGTTCTGTTTTCTATTATCATACCTTATTAAATGGTATAGATGTTGTAATGTCGATGTTCTTTCTTGTAAGTGGTGTGACATTAGTACACGTTGGTTGTTTTAAAGTGCTTTATAAAATTGGATTTGATTGGATACAATAATCAATTTAGGATTTTAATATGTTTCAACTCGTTTTGCTTTCACTTGGCGATGGATAACAAAATCGTGTATTAAATGGGTCACAGAAAATGTGTTATTAATAAACTCTGATGTTATCAATTCTATTTTCTGTACAGAGAAATTAAGAAAATTAATTTTCTATTTATGAAATATTATCTTGCAAATGAAATGATTCACTGTTTTAAGAATAACCATGAGCCAGATGATTTAATCTGAGAAGGTCAGACATTCAATTTCAAACAGGGGAAGGTTTGGACACTGTAGACAAACTACAGCACACAGATTTAGTTCACATCTGTTCATGGTGGAACTTCTAATCACTATATAATTCAAATTTAATGAATCATTATATACTGTATTTTGTCATACTGAATAGAATCTGTGTTCTATTCCGTATTCACTGATCTGAGATCCACTGCATATTGAATTTGGTAATGCATCCGTTTACTGATTTAACAACATTTTTGCTAAAAATGGCAGCTATGATGAACAAACCCACTCCTTCCCCTACCTCAAGCCTAAAATGTAGAGTCACTGAGTCCTGTTTGTGATTTATCTGTCTGTCTTTATCTCAGGGACTGGTGCATCTCTCGGCAGCTGTGGTGGGGTCACCGCATTCCTGCTTACTTCATCACTGTCAGTGATCCCTCTGTGAAACCAGGAGAGGTACGATGATGCCCCTCACTATTGTCAAGGTCCAGAGACCCAAAAGCTGTGCATTACACATTTCATTTTCTGTTAATATTATTTATATCCTCCTCCTTGTAGGACATGGACGGGCATTATTGGGTCAGCGGGAGATCAGAGGAGGAGGCCAGAGAGAAAGCAGCTAAACGCTTCAACGTGTCTACTGACAAAATTACCCTCAGACAGGGTAAGATTGAACAGTTTTTCATCGAAGTCTCATGGATACAGAGGCTGTAAAGGTTATCTAATCAGATGATGTTAGGCCACTGCACAGATTAATCTAATTTAATTAACTCTGCTCTATATTCATGCACATTAGATAACTTCATGTTCCTGTGTTTCAGATGAGGATGTTCTAGACACTTGGTTCTCCTCTGGTATTTTTCCTTTCTCCATCTTTGGCTGGCCTAATGAGGTAAAAAAGACAGAGCATCCAGTTTTCCTACTAACATAAGTGGTTTCCTTCTGGAGTAGTTGTTTTGGATATACTGTTGTTTTCCCCGTGGTGTCAGTATGATGCTGTGAGTGATAAAGATGTGAAAATGAAATAAGAATAAATAAGTAGTGTAAGAGCTAAACTATAATAGAATATAAGACTTTGTGTTAGTGACATATTTAACTTCCAAAAACTGGTCAGTGGGGATTGTAGGAGTGCCTTAAAGAATTTGCTAAAGAGCAGAGGTCAGTATGACTTTAAATATGCAATGCTTAACACATAAATGGATAATGGACACACTTTCTGCCTGAGCCTAGTGTACCACATGGCACACATGAAAAGAATAGCAGAATTCCAGATGTACTGTATTTTTTTTAGATTTATTGTATGTAGCCTACTGTAAGGGGTGCTTTTTTCTTCAGTTTTTCTTATAAGCTGTACAAATGTAGACTAATTAAAATCTACATTTTGTAGTGTTTCCAGTTATTTGTGTTTGAATCAAAGTAACCTCTACTAAAGTCAAGGCAGCATGAGTCATTTATGAGTAAAAATATGCCCACAGTGTACTGTACAATGCATGTTTGTCAGACGCATTTTGTGGAAAGTTTTAGTTCTGCCTTAATTGTACTCTTGGTTTCCTCACTCTGTTCATGCATTTTCATCATCCTGTTCTACCAGACAGAGGACCTCAATGTGTTCTACCCTGGCACTCTGCTGGAGACAGGCCATGACATCCTGTTCTTCTGGGTTGCTCGGATGGTGATGATGGGCCTCAAACTGACCGGCAAGCTGCCATTCAAAGAGGTATGAGCAGGCACACCTGCCAAGGCTGTGTCATACTTCAACATTATAGTGTAAGCAGGGCAGGACTAATACTGTTTTGTTTGTGCAGGTTTATCTACATGCAGTTGTGAGGGACGCCCACGGAAGGAAGATGAGCAAGTCTCTTGGCAACGTCATTGACCCTCTGGATGTCATTACAGGGATCTCCCTAGAGGTGAAGCCTAATCACGCTTTGATGCATGTTCAAAGGCTTGCACACACATAGTCTTTCCTCTCTCTCATTTGGCTTGTCTTTTTTGTGGTCACCATAAGCTCATTGCTCCCCCGAGGCCCATATTCTTATGTAAGCTTGATTAAGCACCTTTTTTTGCTTTCAACAAGCTTTTATTGAGGCCATCAATCTCCCTCTCTCTCCCCCACTCTATTCTGTCAGATGAAGCAGCCTTGCCCTCTAGAGGGCACTGAAGGACTTAAAGTAAACTGCACTCTAGCCTTCATGTAATTTAAAAAAAATCATTGCCAACTTGTCAAATTAAGTCATCACAAAGCAGCTGATAGCGGTTTCTCATTGTCAGGGTGACCACATTAAAAATAGTAGCAGGCACTGTCCAATTTATTGCTGATCATTGTATTCTCCACAGGGTCTTCATGCCCAGTTGACGGACAGTAACTTGGATCCAGTGGAGGTGGAGAAGGCAAAGCAGGGCCAGAAGTCAGACTATCCAAATGGCATCCCAGAGTGTGGAACAGACGCTCTCCGCTTTGCCCTGTGTGCTTACACTAGCCAAGGTGAATGATCTGTTTTTCTTTTTTTTTTTCTGTCGTTGCAGCTCAAGCAAAGAAAAAAAACAAAACATTACAAACATGCAAAGTCAGTTGTCTCAAAACAAAAAAAACCCAACTTGTTAAATATTTGAAGACAAACTCACAAATGATCTCCCGTGTGGCTCCCAGGCAGGGATATCAACCTGGATGTCAACCGCATCCTTGGTTACCGACACTTCTGCAACAAACTGTGGAACGCTGTGAAGTTTGCCATGAAGACACTGGGAGACAACTTCGTACCATCAGAGAAAGCCCAGGTGAGAGCAAGGTAGAAGATGAAAGAGCAGAGAAAAGTGCATACACAGACATTTTTCTATCCAGTCCTTCCTGTCAGAGTATGACCAAGGAAATGCTCACCTCTTTTGTGCTTTGGGATTTACTTTACCACACTGTGTCTTTCAAAATAAGCCCATGTTGTTTTTACTGACTAGAGCATAAGTGCAGAGGAGTCCAGAATGCAAACTTTTCCTTAATGTGCTCCTAATTGGTTTTTCATTTCAGTTGTGTGGAGAGGAGAGTGTGTCTGACAGATGGATTCTGTCCAGGCTGAGTGCTGCCGTCGGCCTCTGTGACGCTGGCTTTAAAGCATATGACTTCCCAGCTATCACAACTGCCATCTACAACTTCTGGCTTTATGAGCTCTGTGATGTTTACCTGGTAAGAGAATCTGCTGAATCTTCTCATCTTACAGTTATTCCTTGCCAGTCATGAGTCACACACATCCTGGAACTTCTAATACTTACTTTACTTGGGGAGGCACAGAAATCTTAAAGCCCTTTTCCAAATATTTTTGACCCTCAGATCTAAACTTCAGCAGTCTCTTACTGGTTTGAAATGAGTTCTGAACTTCTAAAGATAATTTATGACATGCGAGTAGTTTTTGCTGAGATCAAATTAATAATAATAAGGATAAATAATTTGTTACCAGAACAAAGAATGTTTCACTTTCAAAAATTTAATATCTCCACTAGCTTTCACTTTCTTGCAATCATTATTTGATTTTGTGTGATATTGATATAGTTTTTCTGTTTTAGGTCTGCATTTAAAATGCTACAGATCTTGATAAATGTAGCTTCAGAGCTGAAAACCCAAATATTTTTAACCCCCATGTGAATTGTATTTCATTTAAACTTCTTTGTGTAGAAAAATGTTAATATTTATTGAAAATATATCAAAGAATTTAAGAGCATAATGATGACTCAATGTTTTGTTTTTCCATTAGACTGTTTTTTCTCATCTTCCCATCTGATTCCACTGCTCTTTGACACCTTTTTGATTTGACTCTGTAGGAAAGCGTGAAACCAGTGTTCAGTAAAGCAGAAGATGACGCCTCAAGCCAGAAAGAAGCGATGGTGTGCAGACAAACCCTTTACACCTGTCTTCAGGTCGGCCTGCGCCTTCTGTCTCCTTTAATGCCATTTGTCACAGAGGAACTCTACCAGAGGTTACCAAGGCGACGACCCCAGCATGATCCTCCCAGCATCTGTGTCACATCCTACCCTGACACTCAAGAGGTGAGATCAGAAAGAGGAACTCGGTATATTGAAAATCCTGATAAAGGAACAAATCAAAGTGGGTTGGGTTTTTTTTTTTTTTAAATAAACAGGCACAATTTTACACATAAGGGGACAAATAACACTTCAAATATTGCTGTTCATTTTTTATTGTTTCGTCTTCCTGTAATATGTTTTGTAATTTGTTGTAGTTCTGCTGGCACAGTGAGGAAGTGGACCGGGACATGGACTTTGTAATGACAGTGGTCAAGACAATCCGGTCACTGAGAGCTGACTACAACCTTACCAAGACCAGGGCAGACTGTAAGAAGATACACATTAAACTATGCACATTATCCAAAGAATAAGTAGATACAAGGCCAGCAGCATGCTCTTTCAAAGGGACTATCTGTGAGCTACAGTTCCTCTCATACAGGTGTACATTTGCATCATAATTGGTAACTTTATATTGATTCCCAGCATTTGTAAAGACTGGGATGGCTTTGTTCTGATGAATACAACAAATACAAGTGGATTTACCTATGGAGCAGAAGAAACTCTTTACTCTTATTTTTGTATATATGGTATCTCTATGTGATAGTGGTGGATAAAAACATTTTGGACCCATACATTTTTGTTTTACTACATTAAGAATCACTCTTTAGTCATTGAAGTGTCAGTACTTTTCTCGAAATCCACATGCTCACTTCTGCATATGCACTCTTTCGTCAAAGTCAATGTTTCAACAAGATAAAGCCCCTTGAAATATCAAGGGCATGATGTTGAAAGCATCAAGAATTTACTCTTTTTTTTTTTTTTTTTTTTTTTTTACATTACAATAAACGAAAAATATAATTTGCAATATATGTTTGTCTGTTGCAGCCACACCTTTTGAAACACTATGATTTTCAGCAAATTTTTTACATAATATTTCCCACTGTGTAAATTTTTTTCAGAAAACGTTTTTACACCACTGAATGTTAAATGTTTTCAACAATGTACGAATTGAGAGAAATTCATTTTACTTGTATAACATCATCCGACTGTGACTGTCATGTCAAATAGAAATCAGCAGTGGTGAAAACAGCGACGCCTGTGATCTGACATCTTCTGCTTTGTGTTTTATTAGTGTTTTGATTGATAGACCCAGGGGTGTTTAAGTAGTACTTGAAGGACTAATACTTCTTCTGTGTGTTTATTGAAGTACAACTTGAATGCATCTGTTACTTCACAGGTCTCCTCTCCTGTTCTGAGTAAACCCCAGTGCACCATTATCTTCCTTTTGTGTTGTTCCCAGTTGTGCTGAATCCCGAACACACGTTGCCAATGAGGTAGATTTATGACGGCTAATATTGTATTCTCCATCTGTCCCCCAGGCTACCTCCAGTGCATAGACTCAACCACTGTGTCCCTGGTTCATAAGTACAGTCTGCAGATTCAGACCTTATCTTACTCTCAGGCCGTCATTCCTCTGACAGCCAACCAGCCCGTCCCACAAGGCTGTGCTGTGGCTATCGCGTCTGACAGATGTACTGTCAACCTTATGCTCAAGGTGAGTGACTGTCAGCTCTGTTGTTTGGTTTGATTAGTTTATGCTTAAGGACTTTACAATAAAAACTACTCATGTTACAACTAAGCAGTCAGTTAAGTTTCTGTCTGTTAAAGCCATATGAATGCTTTTCTAACGCACATCAAACTCAGCTTCAACTAAATTTGTTTTTACTCAACTTACTTTCTCATGTTTCTCCTTTACTGACCTGAAATGACAAAGCTCCTCATTTTTTTAAGTCATCCTTCTCTTGCCTTTATTTATTTATTTTTACTTCACCTTTATTTCCCCTCCAGGGTCTCATTGACGTTGAAAAAGAAGTGGCTAAGCTGATGACAAAGAAAGGTGACTTGGAGAAGCAGATGGAGAAACTGAAAGAGAAAATGGTAAAGACTGACTACAAGGAGAAGGTGCCAGTGAAGGTGCAGGAGCAGGATGCTGAGAAGGTGAGAAAAAGAAATTGGCTTACAGAACTTTTATTTTTTTTTTATGTGTGAAGTGTGACATTTCCTGGTAAATAATTGCTTCCTTTTCTCTACAGCTACGGCAGAGCCAGATTGAACTTGAGAAAGTAAAAGAAGCCATCGACAACTTCAGGAAGATGATGTAACTGTCCCTTAGCATTATGTAAATCAGGATTTATTCCCATTTTTCATGTCAGTGTGCTAATTTCATATTCATTTTCCAAGTGATTGTAGTAACGAACGAACCGAATAAAGCTCTTATGACAGACAATTGTGTTCTGCTACGTATTGTTCTGAGCCAAGTCATTAATTTAAGTCTCTTGTGCATCTGCAGTTTGTTGAACATTTCTGTCAGGTTTTGAACAAATGATTTCAGTCACTTATGTCAAACATTTTATTCAGTTTATTTAATAGAACATTTAAAAGCATTCATAAAGACGGTCTGTGAAAATAAAGGAACCTTGAACATCTTGGGCTGCATTTGTAAAGATGCATTTCCTCTCATTACCTTGCCGCAGTCGGGTCGGTTTGTCTTTCGGTTTTTCACTCAATTGTTCAATTATTTTAATGTGACCTGTACGTACTCTAATTTCTGCTCCCACACATTTTTTACAAACTTTCATAGCTTTTCTGTGATGAACCGTTGGCAAGTACATGAACAGAGGTGTACTAGTATGAAAACTGTCAACCCTTTTCTGTGCCAAGTATTTAAGCTTAGACTATTATACACATCCAAAATTATTCAACAATGCTTTACAATAAACGACAAGATGTCTGTTTAGTGTTCTTACTGATGGCTTTGCACCCATTTTGTGAATTTAATTGCATCAAAAAATCCAATGTGTGAACTCTTGAGGGCTGAAAAAGGTGACAGATGTGTGAGAATGCTCCACCTGTCTAGGTTATTTAAATATCAGGTGTCAGTTGTGGGTTGATAGTCCATGTTTGTATCGAACAAATAAACCTGACATTTTGGTATTAAAATGAAAGATTTCACATAAGCATGCCTTCCTAAAAATTCAGTGCATGACCTTTTTAAAAACCTCTGACAACTTTATTGAATTTTATGACTTTTTTAGGCCTAGAAAATTTTAGTATTTGTTAACTTTTCCAGATTTTTTTTGTGAGTGCAGAACCCCTAGGGAACAGTCCTGACACTTCAATAACACCCACCCTGTTATGAGAAAAAAACAAACAAACTGAAGACTGAAATATGAAACTAGAATCTGATTTAAGGTTCAAAGAAATTAATTACATTTGTGTTTTTGTGATGAGAGGCTAATGGGATGGGCCAGGATGTCATTCAAGCCTACAAAGTCAAGATCCTTTGCCTTGAAGAAGGGAAGAGTAGCAGATCAGTTCTGCTTTGCCATCGCAGGAACACCAATCCCTACCATCTTTGAGAAGTCGGTAAAGAGCTTGGGGAAGTTCTTTGACAGCAGCCTCAGGGATTCAGCCTCTATCAAGAACACTTGTGAGGAGCTAGAGGGATGGCTGAAGGTTGTAGACAGGACGGGCCTTCTGGGTAAATTCAAGGCATGGGTTTACCAACATGGAATTCTACCAAGGATACTGTGGACTTCACTCCTGTATGAGTTCCCGATTACTACCATCGCAGATCTGGAGAGGAGAGTCGGTCACTACTTGAGAAGACGGTTAGGACTGCCGAGGAGCTTGAGCAGCATCGCCCTGTATGGAAACACCAGCAAACTGACACTCCCCTTGAAATCCATTGAGGAGGAGTTCAAGGTCTTGCGCACAAGGGAGGTGCTGCAATACCGTGAGTCAGCACATCCAAAAGTATCTGGAGCAGGAGTAGCAGTCAAGACTGGCAGGAAATAGAGAGCAGAGGCTGCAGTGGAACAAGCAGAGTCCCGGCTACGCCACAGAGATCTGATGGAAACAGTGGCCAGAGGAAGGACTGGACTGGGAACCATCACAACCCCCCCGTTTTGACAAGGCTCAGGGAAAGGAGCGGAGGCAACTTGTGCAGAATGAGGTGAGTGCAGCAGTGGAGGAGGAGAGGTTCAGCAGACCAGTGGGAATGAGACAGCAAGGCACCTGGACAAGATGGGAGCAAGTTGTGGAGATGAAGATCTTGTGGATTGACATCTGGCGGGCAGAGCCTCACCGCATCAAGTTCTTGGTCTAGGCCGTCTATGATGTACTTCCCAGCCCTTCCAACTTGCACTGCTGGGGATTGGTGGATACACCAGCATGCCCCCTGTGCCATAGTAAGGGGTCCCTCGAGCACATAATGAGCTGCTGTCCAAAAGCTCTGGGGGAAGGTCGGTACAGATGGCGTCATAATCAGGTGCTCAAGACCATCGCAGAGAGCATTTGTACTGCCATCGTCAGCTGTCGTGGTCAAAACCCACGAAGAAAGCCATCAATTCCGTCAGAGCTGGGGAGAAGCCAAGAACAACACTGAGAGCATCATCAGGGCTTCTTAACACTGCATCGGACTGACAGATGTTAGTGAACTTGGGTAAAAAACTCAAGTTCCCCCAGCATGTTGCAAAAACAACCCTCCAGCCTGACGTCGTTTTGGTGTCAGAGGCTACAAAGAATGTTGTCAAGCTGGAGCTCACAGTGCCATGGGAAGAGCGGATGGAGGAGGCCTTTGAGTGGAAGAGGGAGAGTATGATGGCCTAGTCAGAAACTGCCACTGACAAGGCTGGAAGGCTAGGTGCTTGCCCATGGAAGTAGGGTGCAGAGGCTTTGCCGGACAGCCTCTGTGCAGAGCCTACACTGCGCTCGACATAACAGGAGAGAGAAGGAGAACCATCTGTAACATAGAGGCAGTGGAGTTGGCCTCTAGATGGCTCTGGATGAAGAGGGCAGATCCGTGGGTCCATGCTGCTGGGGCACAAGTTGAGGCGCCATGAACCTCAGCTGGGCCGCCTGAAAGAGGGTATCTGATGTTCGAAAGGCCCGAAACACCTAGTGACCTCATCGCCATCACTGATGATGTGCCCCATCAGAAGATGTTTCTTTATAACAAAAAGGGGTCTGTGATTGTCTAGTTTTATATAAAATAAGATCATTTTTTACATCTTTGCAAATGCAGCTAAAAGAGGGAGGGATGGAAGGAATGAGATGGTTTGTGCATGTCCTCAAAATGCATCTTTTTTTTTTTTTTTTTTTAAATAGACAAACACTAAAAGTTTGACTATACCATAACCTCAAAAGAAAAGATGTACCTTATTTTAAGTAGTTTTTTTTTTTTTTTTTTTTTTAGCTGGGGAGGGGGACAGAGGGGCCTTAATAGACCATGGCCCTGTTTCATGAAGCAGCAAAGCGCTTAATGCAAGTGTCTGTTAACTCTGGGTTTTCGGTTCCACAAAGTGAGTCAGCTTAACTCTGAGTGGGATATTGTGACAATTTCATCTCTGAAGCTAATAACCTCACTGGCAGGTTTGTAGTAAAACCCAGTTCCACATCTCCCCCTCCTACTGTTTGAAGGAGCTCTCCGATGGGCCACTTCATTTCTTCATCCCTTACAGATGATAAAACCACACAAAACCAAACCATGGATACAGCCATAAAGTTTAAGTGAATGAGATCTCATTTGCTCTTATGGTTTGTTATTAGTTTGTTTTATAAGTTATTATCAAGTCTTTTCCTGATGCTGTAGTGATTAACAGACTAATCTGTCCTCATTTGCAAATTACACATGACAGATTTGCTCTTCGTTCAGATTTTTAAAAAATATGCAGCTTCATTTTCAAGTGGATTTTTATAAACTAACAAGATGACATTATGCACATAAAGACAGCCGACATCTTGTCAACTCCTACAACTTACTGCATCAGTGAAAATACTGGAAATAATTGTTGAAAACCAATAGTAAATGACAACTTCACAGGTACTAGACATAATGAATGAATCATCGTCTGTCAAGATGCAGTTGTAATGAGGGAAAGTTCAGGTTAGTTATTAAGATTGACACTTGTTTATATGCGAGTAGCACATTAAAATAGAAGCCTATGTTCGCATTTATGTTGCATGTGAGTCGCTATGTTTTCTATTTTTAACATGCCTCTTGAAAGGTCTCTTCCATTTCAGATATCAATATAAGTATAGACTACTTATCCATTTGTTCCTCTCAGGTTGTTAAGAGATGAACATAATCTATTCAGGAAAGGAATGGAAAACAATACATGACTTGCCAGTTCTAAGTTAACATTATAGACCTCCTAATATTAATATTTTCACTATTGCAAATAACTTATTTGAGGCAAATTTGTATATAATCCACAAACGCATGCAAATCCATGTTTTTTTTTAATTTGTTTTGAATTCACATGGTGTGTCCACAGTTTGATTATTTGTTGCCATGGTTAATAGTTACGTCTTAGCTCCACTGATAATGTTTGCCATTCGCTAAGGATGTGCTTAACTCAGAGTGCACATGCTCTGATCATCTCTTCTGAAACCGAAAACTGAGTTTTTCCATCTCAGGGTTATCGAATGTGTTCCCTGAAACAGGGCTCAGACCTTTCCAGATGCCATTACAGCAACATTTGACATAACACAGGGGAAAAAAATTCTGATCAAAATCACAATAATACATTCACACTATGTCATGAACACTCTGTGACCACAGGCTATTCACTTCCTCTCATCTCTGAGTCCTCATCCTCTTCTCTTCACAGTCTCCAGGGTGAGTGGAACTCAGAGGCAGGGAGAGGAGTGCAGTGTGTCGATTCAAAGTTTCTCATGTACTTGCGTGCCTTGGAGAGAAAAGAAAGACAGTGGGGATGGAGGAGGAATGGAGAATGAGAAGTGTGGGAGGGCAATGAACAAAAAGTGCCCAACTTGATTATATTACGCTCAGTCTGTCTGGCTCAATGCCTTACAAATCTCTCCCATCTCTTAAGGGTTTACACAGGAGGTGAATGAAGCCTAATTCAGAAGGAATTACCAAGGGAGAAAAAGCATAGCATTAGCAGTAATTGATGGCACTCCTCTTGTTTGATGTTAAATGACTTCAATAAGGAGAGCTCGGTGAAATATATTACTCCAGTCAACCTGTGAGCAGGTGAGGTGGTTACTATGGCAACCAGAAAAGTGTTCCTCAGTGGTAATGATGTCTAAGAATAGCAGAGATTTGTTTTTTTCCCCTACCATTTGGAGGGGGCGAAGGGGGAGGAAAGCCAACTTTAAACAAAAGCATTGGAGAGATGGAATTTAGAAGGAAATAGAACATTTATAAACCAAATTTAAAGATAAAGACATTAGGTGGCTGCCATTTAAATGATACAGGGGAAATTACTTAATACATGTGTGTGGAACAAGAGATTGTTTTTTCCTTACCAGGAAAAGAGCAAGTTGTCGCCTTCCCTCCAAAGTCATGTCCTCACCTGGTAACATGAACAGTGTGTTAGTTAAGGTACATGCACTGTTTTTTTTTGTTTGTTTTTTTTTATAAATAAATGAGATAGACATTTGCATTCTATTTTCCTAATGGCAAATGGACTTTCTGCTTACCAACAGTCCATGGAAACAGAACATCTCTGTCTGCCTGATAGGACTGCAGCACAGACGAACACCAGTCATCGTCCACTTCATAGCCGCTGTACACAGACACTGCAGGACACAAGGCCAGCTTTGAAAATTACACCCTCTACATATACAAACATGCCCTTTTTTTATTCAATTGTATTCAAATTCTTGAACACACTTACTTTCCTCTATGTGATTAGAAGCTGCAAGCCACTGTCTGACAACTCTGATGCCTTCGTCTGTCATTATTTTTGGGTACCTGAACAGGAAAAGGACATTAGGAATGAACAAATACAAATCCTCTGAAAAAGTAGTGACAATTACTGCCATAGTTCAGAATAGGCAGAGACCTACCTGAATTGCAACAGCTTGAGCAGCAGATCATTGCCTCTGTTGGACATGATGTCCTCTGTATCTCTGAAAAGTGAATTAATAACTTTAAAACTTGCCTGTGTATGTCTGAGAATTCTACTTTCATGCCAGCAGTGAGAAATATCATTTGCACATGAAAAAGATTTCTGACAAATTCAACTGCAAATTGTCATTGTTAAAACAGAGTGACCTCTCAACTTTGAAAGTACATTTTAGCAAATAAATGGCTGCCATGAAAATTATTAATTATTGTGTTCTGCGAGTCATCTGAACTTACAGGGACCCTAATTTTGTAAAGAGAAGTTGCAGATGAAAATTTTTAATGAGTTTTTTTGACAGTGACACAGCAATTACATAAAAGATTACAATCGCATCTATTGTATTGGTGAGGCAGGAATCTAGGAGATTGTTATCGGGGGAAACCTCAACAAATGAAACCAGAGCTGTGTGCATCACTAGATGTAACTGGAAGTAAATCAGACAGCTTGGTTATATTTGAAACCGCCAGGGACACTTTTCTGACACTAAGACATGCCGTGTTAAGAGCTGCAGATGAAATAGAAGTTCTGACTGCTCCCAGAAGTAAATGTGTTAATTATATGAATAAGATGTAATTATGATGTGTAGTACACTGCCATAAAATGCAGTCACACACAGTAAACCTCCCTTGAATAAAACAGCATAGATTTACATGTACATCGATGTACATCAAGAAAGATAGTATACTCTTGAAATAAATGACTTTCGTATCTGATTAAAAAAAAAAAAAAAAATTAACTATTTTAAGATTAACATACCGTTTATCCATTTAACAATTTCTTCAATTTAATTTTTTTTTTCATTTAACAAAAACACTACTTTACAACATGCCAGTCTGTGTGCTAATTTTATAGTCAGTGATTCAGTTTCAGTTAAACACCACATATGATGATGTTAATACGTTGCATTTCAAATCAACACATTCAACCCTTTGTCATGGCATCAAGCAAAGAATAAAACAATTTCATTGTCCAGTTGAAGCAGGAAAACTGTCTTTGTTGTCACCAGTAGAACACAATACATTACAATATAGGAAATGTATATTAAAATGTCATAACACTGAATACAAAGATTTCTACTGGAAAATCAGTTAATTCCCAGGCAGTCCATTTCTACCATACCCTATTGATGCACTACATAACTAGTATTATGGGTAAAAGAACCCTTGAAGTTTTTTCTTTGACAGTGGAGCTCTGTAGTGTTTCCCTTAGGGTGACAGCTCAGGCTCAGTGTGGAGAAAATGTGTGCTGTCATGTAAAATTGACAGGAATTTCCTATGAACATCGATGTTGTAAATCCAGCTCTCAAATCGAAGGTCATGACCCTGAAGTGAGTCACAGACTAGCTCTGAAGGATTTGCAAAGTGGGTGTTACAAAAAAGCTGCCCAATTCTTTTATTTTGGCAGTGGATGGAAGATGTGCATGAAATGGACTGAAAGATGACAGGTTAAGGTTATAGTTTTGTTCATATTTAAGGATAAAAAAAATATTCAGAAGTTGAATATGGCTTCATATAAATTGACAGAGGGACTGAAAGCCAAAACCATCATTGCTGAGGCATCAAACAGAATTAAAATAGTTTCCACAAATAACCAATAACCATGTTTCCACATATTTTTCCAGTTCTGTTCTCTGAATATATGGATGAAAATGTGTATCTCTTACTTTTAAAAAAAGAAAGAGCCAGTCTACTGTTAAAAAAAAAAATCTTGCTTGGTTTGAATTCTGCAAAAATGGGTTCCAACCAAATGACCAGGGGTAAAATGACAGCCTCAAGTGTAACAAGTTGGGAAGCAATGCTCTAAACATCATCTATTTGCTTTTGTTTGACAGCTCACACACTATTGTTCCTGCTGACTTCACATCCCTGGTGAGTTTGTTCCTATTAGCTACGGTCAAGTGTCCAAACCACACAGTAATGTTACAACCAAGAATACAACTCAACACTGACACCAAAACCCTCCAACATCCTTGTTGAAGTTTCTTCTGCTTCAATCATGGACAAGTTCAGTCAGTGAAAATCACACCCATTTGACTGTATGCATAGAAAGACTGTATGCAGACTTACGCTGTTGTGATGATTTCATCTCTGGTTCTCCTGATGAGCAGGACTGGTCCCTGGTATCTGTGAGTAGAGGACAGTATATGCCATCACCAGCCACATAACTATGAGCTATGCCTAAGAACAATTACACGACCAATATATATTGCTTAATGCTCAGTATTTCACATTTTAGTGTGACTTTTATGACTAGGGTCATTGTAAATAGACTCTCCCACTCACTTGAGAAGCTGTTCTGCGTTGTTGAGGTTTATGTAATGTCTGACTGTGTGCTGCACCAGTGGCCCTAAGAGGAAAACAAATATTGTTCTAGAAGTTGTGACACATATCTGCTGTAAACACATTAACGGAGAATTCAACTGTTTAAACTCACTCCAGTTACTAGGCATGACCTTTAGGGCCAGGGGCAGGAGGTCATCAAAAGAGGCATCCAACACTAATGACTGGATCTCGGGGTACGACATGACTGCCCAAGAGGCTGAGATAGAAAATAAAAACACAGAGTTATTCAACACCAGTTAAAATAAAACCATAAAAGTTGCTATTGTCATACTGTTCTATTTTTTCCTCTACCTGTGAATCCTCCGATGGACCATGCATATATGATGATGTCACTGAGCTGGAAGCCCAGTTTGTGTACTGCAAACTGGATCACTACATCCATAGCATTGGCTTCATTCTGTGGAAATGGTATCCCCTGAAATACAGATACAAAGATGAAGTATTTATAAAACATTGCACACAAACAATAGGACCACTCAGTAGACCTTGTGCTTCAAAAGGATGAAAATCATTCCAAAGCTTATTTAACCAAACTACTATGAACCACAGTGTTTTCGTGCCCTTGAGCATGACTAATCAAGTGAAACCAGACTTCCAATATAATATTACTTCCCACTGCAATGTTTGTGGAAGCTACTGTATATGGACAGACGGACATTTTTAACAAACTGCATATATATATATATATATATATATATAAATATAAAAGGGGATCAAATCTGAAAACACAGCTTACCGTGCTGCCTACAAAGCCAGGGTGGTTCCAGCCCAACACAGAGTAACCACCTAGGGTGCAAGTTTAAATGATTGGGATAAAAAACATAATTTTATGAAAATTAATTGAATAACATGTTTGACTACAAACAAAGCAAATCCTTACCCTCCAGTGGAGTATTCATACAGCCTATTTCATAGAAGCCTGCATTCCCCTCACAGCAGATGACCTTTTTAAAAAGGGGCAATTTGTAAGATAAAGAAGAAGGAATATTTTATCAGCATGTTGGAGTTAATTTTTGAATAAACTATTACAAAGTGCCCCTTCACAATTGTAATATGATGGATGTGACAAGGAGTTCTGGAAAAAAAGACACAAAAAAAGCCTTCAGTACAAAAGTAACAAATCACTGCAGACATTTACCAGAGTCTGGCCATTCTCTCCCCGGTCTCTCCTTCGATCTACAAACATAGTGTCAATCTCATTACCGTCACAGGCAACAAGCTTGTTCCTCTGACCGTCAAACTGTGAAAAATGAGGGGAAAATGGACAGAGAATAATGATAGGCAGTTATTGAAGTGACTCTGCACAGCTAAACTTGCACCATGAATGCACCACTGCTCAAAGAATGCTGCAGTGTAAGTTTGTGTAGCTGCTGGATCAGATATTTTGGGCATATTGTAGTTAATAAGCATCCAACCAAGTAAGTATGTTTATTACATTTTCTCTTTTTTAAAGATTATAACTAAGGTGCTCAGTACAACACTGGTCAAGACAATTAATGTTGCAATTATGTACTGAAAAACAAATCCCCAGAATTAAACAGTAGACATCTTTTACTTTACAGGGATATTAAATTAGACAGGGAAAGTATTCCAGGGGGAAGCACTCCATAATTATATTACACCAGCTTGTTTTATTGAGAGGTATTTCATTTATTTATGACACAACAATATTATTTTTTATCTTAACTGTCACAAATAATTGTTTTACTAGCTACACCTACACTGTAGTTAGGTCACTATATTGTAAAACTGAAAAGGTCGTTTTGGTAGGAAATGTAGCTGTTAAATTTCAGATGCAAGCTTTTAAAGGTCCAAGCACAAGCAACATACTGTAGGGGTGTTGCACATTTTAAAAGACATTAAATACCATATTTTCTTTGGACAGCCAAATTTTAAAAAAAACTGTCAGAATTTTTGTGCTCAGTTTAGGGGTATTTTACCATTTTTGAGAAAGAGGAAATGACAATGCCTTTTTCAAATACAGTCCAATAAAGTAAACATTTATCTCATGTAATTAATCAGCATTTTTGAACATTCCAGATATTTTGCCAAGATATAAAAAGAGGTCTGGTAGCAAAATTGGTAGTGTGAATGCTGATAATTAACAAATTTTTTTTCTTTTGCAACTTGCCAATAGCTTGCTTCAAATGCATTAATGACACTTTAGAGTGCTTGCATTTACCTCTTCCACTAGCCTATTCCGGCCTTGGTCCAGCAGAGATTTCATGGCTTTCTGCAGTAAACGCACAGAGCCAGGGTAGAGCATCCTCCTCCCAAATGAGTGGACAATGAGGAAACTGAGGAGAGAGAAAATATATATGATGCCACTGGAGGGCTATTCCCTTCTGGAAAAATAACACTGAAATATGATGCTAAATTACTACGGAATAAAACCCAATACTGTAAGAATGAATCTATCATTTTTCGTCATAGTGATAATAAAGAAACAGTGTTGCACTGCAGCCATACAGAGACTGCAGTTTTGTATTTTGCTAAATAAACTGGGCATACCTGATGATGTGACATGGCAAAGTGCGCACAGAGTTGAGGATATTGTCTGTTGCTCCTCGCAGTCTGGGCTCTGGCTTCAGCAGAGAAACACCAGCCTTAGATAGTTTCCTGTCACAAACATAGGTAAAAGGCTTAAAACAAAAACCAAAAATAAATGAAATTAAGGGGATTGTTTTAATTACTTTATCTAAAGAAATCACTGTGCTTTCAACAACTGTTTTACGAAGGGAATTCAACAGTAATGATTTAAATGGTAAATGGACTGCACTTATATAGTGCTATATCTACACCTTGGTACTCAAAGCGCTTTATAAAGTGTCACATTCACCCATACACACCAGTAGGCAGCAACGATGTAAATGTTCCATGCAAGGGGCTGCCATGCCAGACCCTACTTATCAGTGTCTTCCTCAGGGACACTTCAACATGTGGACGGTGGGAGCCAGGATTTGAACCGCCAACCCTTTGGCCATTGGACAACCCGCTGTACCTACTGAGCCACAGCTGCCACAATTTAGGCATGACTTGGGGGGAAAAAAATACTCACGGATTACTGACTTCTGTCCAGCTGAAATCTGAAGGCCAGCACAAGAAGTCAAAGTTGTAGCACTTTAATTTTTTCTATAAAGATAACAAAAACACAAAAGAAATCTCAGATTTTCTGCAAAAACGACATGATATTTGGTTTGTAGACTATTGTCACAATAGAATTTGGAAACATTACACTTTCACTATCACCAAATTATTAACTATTAGTGCTTTGATCAATAGGGCTGGCCAACCATGACCAATTTCCTTAATCGATTCAATTTTGATTAACAAGGTTCTGACTATTAATCATGATTTGATCCGATATCGATTCAATTCAGTATTAACTGATTGATTCAGATTCATTTAGTGATACCACAGTACCACAGCCATACAACACATCAATAATGGTATCAATATTGCCATTAGAAAGTAAAGAAATATGACATTTCAGCCATAAAATGATGACTGCTGTTAAACAATGAACGTGACAAAAACATTGCCATGTTTCTACAGTGGCTCAGAGCACACTTCTTCGTCATCTTTATTCTGGCTTCTAGCATTAAGGTGCATTACTATTATCTCAGCAAGACTGCACCTACTATTGCCTTTTATTTGACTTTAGACACTTTTGATTAGGGATGGGCATTTTAATTTTGTCACACCATCGAGGCAATCTAAGTTGATTAGTTGTGGCATCATTGTGAACAGATGCCCTCCACCTGAACCACAAGTGGGTGAAGTATAAAATGTCATCTTTTAAAACATGTTAAACACTTTTTCAGACTCATATGCAGCACTCAGACATGAACCATATTATTAGGGATACACAATTAATAATTAAAATATTGTGATTTTGATTCACACATGTATGTGATGTCATTTCTAACCACGGATGATTCTTAAGCATTAAAACAAATGCCAACAAACAAGGAACTGCCACTGCCTCCTTCAACCAATGGTAAAGCATCTTTACAACACATGAGCCTGCTGCTGTCGGCTGTAGTTGAGTGGAGAATTACAGCAGGGAAACATCTGCAGTAAAGATAGTGAAATGGATGAAAACCCCAGTGGTAGTGGTCAGTCACCCACCCAAATTCATAGCCAGTAAGGGTTCACATTCCGCTGTGATTTTTCCACTGAGGACAACTCTGCCTTTAACCAACAATCAAATGAGATCCTCAAATGAATGTTTGCGAAGCTTCAGAAGGGAAAAGGTAAATGAGTAGTAAGCATAAATTTCTCCTCCATGAGAAGCATGGACCACAACACTCCGTGTAGAGTATTATAAGTAGGATGAAAACTGGTCGAGCACCCCCCAGCCGAACACTGAAATTTACATTTAGAGAAGGAAGTTTCTTTGGCTGCAACACAGATCAGCTGACTTGATTCAGCAAGTGACTGGACAAGAGTGACAGGAAAGATACAAATAAGAGGTAAAGAACCCATTTTCCTTGACAGCAGTGCAATAAACATTTTGTGAAATAAATCACCCCAGACGATCATGATCTCAACCCTAAGTGGAAAAAAAAAAAATCTCATTTTTTGTGATTCACATTTTTGCCAGAATTGTGCAGCCCTAAACCGTACCATGAACACTGGTTGTGTGTGTCTATTGGTGCTTTTCCACTACATGGTACTGGCTGTACTTTACTCGACTCTACATGGCTCTTTCGCTTTTCCATTACGAAAAAGGACCCTGGAATCTGGGACCTGGTACTTTTTTAGTACCACCTCAGCTGAGGTTCCAAAATGCTGGAACAGATACCAAAACTTGATGTCACGACACTGCAGACCACTGATTGGTCAGACAGTTTTCTCTGTGACCTGCGATTTATAAAAATCAGAAGTAGACAGTGAATAGCGAAACATTAAACCACATGATGACAGAACAAAACTACACCATAGATCCAGACGATCCAACGTAGATCCAGTCTTTGGTGGCGGACGTAAAAATCCAGACGAGAAAATACGCAACGAGCAAGTTTTCGGCAACTCTCTGAGCAGACGACACGGAAGTAACGCACCGTGTCGGAGTAATGAGTCGAACTGGTCCCATAAGTAGAAAAGCACCACAGGAATACTGAGTAGAGTAGAGCCATGTAGAGTCAAGTAGAGTAGAGCCGGTACCATGTAGTGGAAAAGCGCCATATGTAGTAATACAATAAAATGTATTCACCTTTTTTAAAAAACAATTTCTAACCTTGTTTACTGTTTTCACTAATTGATTATTCATGTACATCCGTACCTCTACTGTCACAACCTCACCTTGTTTTCTGGTGTGTGATTTTGCTTGGTTTCTTCAAGAATGGAGACAAATTGAACATATTCAGAATTCTTCCATCTTCCCCACCCTTGGGGAAGAAAGGAAACGAGGAGGCAGGCAGGCAGGAAGAAGACAGAGATACAAGTCAGCACACAAGACACAGCCACAAGGATATGTTTAATAAGCTTACTCTGTATAGACTGTGTGCAACTGTTTCACTGCCAATGAAATCTGATTGACATGCTGTAAATAATAATAATAATAATAATAATAATAACACCTTTATTTATATAGCACCTTTAAAAACTGAGTTTACAAAGTGCTTCACATACATAGTAAAAAGGGCACAACAGCAGGGAGCAAGATATAAACAGAGAATGTATAATAATGTAAATGTAGGATATGCAGTGATATCTAAAGATGAATTAATGGAATTCTTTATTGTAAGCCAGCCACCCAAAATATCCAGCCTCACCTCTAAGACAGGCCACTCCTAGAAGACACACCAGTACTGTTCCCACATACTGACTCACTGGAACCAACTTACTGCTGCAGATGAAGCCTGAAAAACACATTAAACAAAACAAAACAGTGACACCGGCAACCACATCCAGCACCCACAACCTTCTGTAAGACTTGAGCCTCATTAACCAGCACCAATACTCAAATTCACAGTCTGACAACCACCCTACAACCACGTGCATAAATCAATATCAGAAGCCCAATTATACACTAAGGAGTAGCATATAACCTCAAGTAATTATTTTCTATTGATGCGGTCTTATTGGATGATTCACTTGATTAACTTTATATCAATCCCACATGTAGGAGAACAGCCATCCCCCACCACTTCTGTGACACACCAGGCTCATTCTTTGAGAATATAAGGGCTCTGGGGGGGGGGGGCGGGGGGGCGGG
>JAPSES010000228.1:9674490-9694674 GCA_029822895.1 Maxillicosta whitleyi
AATGAATGTTGTAGAAGGTGATAGTGTTTTCATGTACCGAGCCTCTGAATGTCCAAATGGGTAATATCTGATGACCACGAAAAGATGACAAAGTGCATTTTACAAGAATTAGGCTTGATAGGCTGGTGATTCAGAAGTTATTGAACATTTTATATCAGTATAGTTTGCATCAACGCTGGATGTTTGGGTCTTTATGGGTCAAAATGTAAAAATACAAATTGTACTGGTCATATTCATTCATGCATTAATTCACTCACTCACTCACTCACTCACTCACTCACCTACTTTATCCTCACTAGGGTCACAGGAGCCTTTCCCACCTACTTATGGGCAAAGGCGGGGTACACCCTGGACATGTCACCTGTTTATTGCAGGGCTGACATATAGACACAACCAATCACTGTCACATTCACACCTAAGGGAAATTTAGATTAACTGATGAACCTATCAGTGCATGTCCTTGGATGGTGGGAGGAAGCTGGAGTACCTGGAGAGAACCCACACAGACATGGGGAGAACATGCAAACTCCACACAGAAAGGTCCCACCATGGACTGGTGTTAGAATCGAACCAAGGACCTTCTTGCTGTAAGGCAGGGGTCACCAACTCTGGTCCTGGAGGGCCAGTATCCTGCATGTTTTATATATTTCCCTCTTCCAGCACACCTGGAAGCCATTAGATGGAAATAAGGATGCTGCAGAGCTGGATGATGAGCTGATCATTAATTGAACCAGGTGTGATGGAAGAGGGAAACATGCAAAAACATGCAGGATACTGGACCTCGAGGACCGGAGTTGGTGACCCCTGCTGTAAGGCATGAATGCTATCACTGCTGGTTAAAATATTAAAGTAACAAGATTTGACAGCAACTAAAGTTACTATTTCTGAATAACAAGATGAGAATTCGAATGAAAAAGAGACTCATTTCCAAGAAATAATTCTCAATTGCTTTTGTGAAATTGCTGTTCTGTAGTGTGTGATACCATACCATGCATCCCACCTTCAGGGGGCAGTGTGACAGTGTGTGTTGCCAACACAGTCTGTCCATTTTTCAGCCGCAGAGTGCAGGTGTAGTTCCCAGCTGTGTCAGAAGTGATGGGTAAAGGCACAACAGTGGTGATGCTGCCAGGGCCAGTGCTTATCATTCTCAGCCGCCGACTCTGATTCTCATGCTTCCAAGTGGCCCTTTGGACCTGGGACAACTCTGAGTACATGCATCCCAGCTCCAGCTTTGAGGATAAACGCTTTGTCTTAACTGTGGATGTGATATAAAGCAGCAAGTCAGAAAGGAGGAGAATGTGGGAGAACAAAAGGGTGGAAAATTATAAAAGAGATGAAAAGTATAGAGAAAAGAAAGGAAAAGAATGAGTAAGTGAAAAAGACAGGTCGGAGGAGGGTGAGAAAAGAGAGAGGCAGGATGAGAAAGTGAGTTAAAGGGTACCGTGTGAATATAGAAAAGGCCAAGGACAGATAAAGAGTAATGGGGTAAAGGGGAAGTGATATGAAAAACAAAGAACAATTCAGAGAAGGGTCAAAATAATATATATTCATTAAAGTGATTTGCTGCTAATGCATCGGCTGACTGTGACTGATGCTTAGTGTCTCATCAAACTGAAATGAGAATCCATCTGGGTGTAATCAAGCCTCACAGACTCACACACTTCCACATAAAAACACACACATTTCAGTCTTGATTAGTGTGATCAGTGTGGGCCACCTTCAGCCTTGGTGGGAGGGCAGCAGGTATAATCATACATAATGATACTTATAATGAGGTGGGGTAAAAATATATGCATCACATGATTGGTGTGTGGGCGGACGTGTTTGCATGTATGAGTGTGTGAGCAATAGTGTTTGTGTCAGGGATGCAGATGTGAGAAGCAGTGTGACAGTGACAGTGACGGATCGGCTGGTCATGTCTGGGCAGCTGTGATGGATGCCAGAGCGGCTGTGATTAGTAAAGCTTTCCAAGGCCTCCATGACAGGGCACTGGATGTGTGTTGGGTTTAGTGTGTCTTTGTGCAAATGTATACTTCATCTTTCTGCAAAAAGGATGAAATCTCCCCAAGGCTCACTATAAAACTCAACAGGTGGACTGCTCATTTTTTTTCTTTAAATCCATTAATTGAGAAAAGGTTCTCTTTTATGAGCAGAATCGTAAATGTATTCACTTAATGATATTAAATTCTATCTGTAGCTTCAGGAAATTCTCTTGCCTCTCATCCCACTCTATGATAAGTAACAGAACAGTGTGCTGGAAATTAGAAGATATTCATTATTGTGAAAATTCCACTGCTTGCCAAAATGCCTCTAGAAACATGGATGGTAAAGCAAAACCTTCTTAGTTTAGACACTTGTTGCAATGGCCATATTTAGCAACACAATTTACCATGCATCAAAATGAAAATTTACATCAAGAATGTCGCCAAAATTCACTGTTTCAGTTTTTCTCTCTGATTGTCTCAACATCTTGCCAAGATGTGAGCAGTTAGCAAAAGACTTAGTTAATATGTCAGATATTTTAGATATTATAACTGACATATTATGCACTCTTGCATCTGTCCCGCTTTCCTATACCAGACACAACAGCTGTTGATACAGTCTTCTTTTTAAGTCTATCCCATAAAAGGCTCATCTCAGCCCTCTGTGGCATAGTGCTGGACTTAAGATGTGCCCCTGTGGACAAGCTTAGAGCATCCTAAGAGGAGGACTTAAGTCTATCGCTATGAGAAGGCACTTTTTTTCTACTTAAACTTAACGTAGCTTCACTGAGTTCAAAATAGTATGTAGGCCACATGTTTCCAAAGCAAAACTATTTTCATGTATGTGAGCTTAGTCCCACTGTGACAAATGCAAAACAGCTGGCTCCTTCTTCATTCATATGTATTGGTCTTATCCCAGCTTTAACAAGAATTGGATAGAGAGGTTTCATACTCTTTCTCACATATTAAATATCATACTGGAACCAAATCCTCTTTTTGCTCTGTTTGTTGCCGCCTGGGAGAAGGTGCGATTAACTGTGGCGAAACAACACACTTATCTTTTGTGTTCCTTCTGACTAGGTGAGCCAGCTCAGCTCAGCTGTGCCCACCCACTCAAATACAGCAGTCAGTGAACACTATATCCTGCTTAAAACTTGAGAAAATTTGACACTCCCTTCAACATTCAAGTGGGATGTTCCTGGAAATGGGGCCATTAAATACATTCCTGAACTTGTAAATTCGTGGTTTTGTTGTGCAGATTAAGCACATTAGATATTTAGTTTTAGTTTCACAACTCTTGGATAACACATTTCCGGTTACTTGCAGGTTGCAATGGGGGAGGGGTTATATATATGGTTGCAAGTATTTTGAGTAGTGATGAATCTGTTTTATCAATTAATTGGGTCTGTAAATTAACAGAAAAAGCAAATGTTTTTAAACACATTAAAGAGTCTGGATCTGTGAGTTTTCCTCCCTTTTTTTCAAACTCAAACTGATTTTTGACCTTCAAAATAGTTGACGATAAATGAAGTAATTGATAAGTTATAGATTAATTGATAAATTGTAGTCAGTCATATATTTGTGTGTTTGAAAGTGGCGTATTGTTAGCCTCATAGCTTAATCGCTTATGTCGTATTTTTACCCAAATTGTGAAATCAGCATAACTCTACTGTCCTAACACAACTGCTCCATTTTATGCAGATATTCCAATTTTGGCTAAAAATATGACTTCGGCAATTATGTTATGAAGCCAACAGTGTGTGTGCTCTGTGGTTGTCACTATCAAAGTAATTATTTTAAAAAAATTGTAAAAAAAAAAATAAAATAAATAAAAAAAAGAATGTTTCAGTGTATGTACATCAACAGTGTATTTTACAATTATGTATCATGTACATGTTAGTGAAACTGTCCTCATATACAGTTTCGTGATGAAAATGTCACTTCAGACTGTTTCCCAAATGTATAACTTTATCTCAAGTCTGGCCGTGTCTTGTCAACCCATCCCACTTCTTCCTTTTCTATCTCCCCCACATATACCTTTTAGCACACTGAGCAGAGTTCGCTGGCTGAAAGTGTTGTCATTGAGAAAAACTTCACAGATGTAGAGGCCGCCTTCTGCCTTCCCAGGGGTGAGAACAAAGGAGAAGCTTCCAGTTTCAGCATTGTACGGTGGTCCAGCCAGCTGGAGTCTTTTGCTTTGCTCAGTCAACAAGGTGGAGCCCCTCCAGCGGTCATATGTAAACACTACTTTCATATTGTTCTGCTTCTTGGAGTCAGGAGGCAGCCAGTACAGCAGAACATAGTCACCCTGGACAGCAGGACAGGTCAGAGGGAAGGATGTATGGGCCAAAGTGCCAGTAGAAATCAAAGGGGCTGTGTGGGAGAAAGGAGTATAAACAATGAGAAAAAGCTCAATGATAGAACAATACATTTTGTACAAGAGAAGATGGAGCGAAGGCAGACAGGAAGACATAAATATATCAGTGGAAGACAACATATTGACAAGGAACTCTGCAGGAAAAGGAATAAATTGAGTGTGAATGAAGAGTAAAGGAAAAGGCAGTGAGTAAACTGAGTAGTAGGGAAGCCGGGAAATGGAGATATGGGAAAATTCCTGACAACAATAGGGATTAGTTTCTTATGCTCAATGTTTTTTTTTCCTCTGTTGGTCTCATATTCTGCTCTGCCTGATTAGCAAGGTGCTGATTCAGGACTTTCAGACCGCTTGTGTTACAAAGTCACTCACCATGTGTTATATTGGTGAATTGAGCCACTTTGTCAGCTATGGAGAGAAAAGAGGGAAGAAAGCAAATAATGAATAATACATTAATACAGCAACTGTAATATTAATGGGAAAACTGGTTGCATTTTAGTGCAGATCTACAGCAGACAGTGGAATCTTTAAAAACTGGTCTAGAAATGTAAATACTTTGAAGAACTGTAGCTACAAGCTGCTTAAATAAATAATGCACAGAGTGTCTTTGCCACTGATTCCCACTCACACCATCAACAAAAGCAAAAGTGTTCTGTTTCTCTCTGATTTTACATTAATCATACACCAGCCAGTCTTACCTTCCACAGTCACATCCACATTGAAAGCAAAAAGAGGTTTGCTGCTGTTACCCCACGGATGAACCATGCACACATAGGCCCCGCTGTCGCTGTTCTGGATCTGTGGTAGTTTAGCCACTGTTCCAAATTTTGGATATTTCTCACTTCTCATTGAAACACCGCCTGGTGCTACCCAGGTGATTTTGGTAACTGCAAAATCAGGGCTGACTGTGGCAGTGAGCTGCAGGGTGGCATACTGAACAATGGGTGGAGCCGGGATGACTGTGACTGTGGATGAGCAGGAAATAGAGGAATTATAAAGCACATACTCAGTAGTTGTGTGAGATTTGATTAAATTAGGTCTCACAGGGAAACTGAAATACTAATAAAAATATATCTGGCATCCATCTGTCTTAATGCTTAAACCCATTAAGTCCCAGTGTTACTTTTTTTTTTTGTGGTCATTTTCCAAAAGAAATGCTCTGTATATCTAATCTTTCCTAAGTGATTTATCACTTTTAAAAAAAAATATATATAACCTTTGAATTTTGCCTTTCATGAGTAGAAATCAGATATTTTCCTCTATTTAATTTACTGATTATGCAGGGTTAATATATCAAAAAACGTGAAAACTGCAGAATAGATGACTTTTTCAGCAAAATATATCACTAACTGAACATAATCCAAGTATTTCCATTCATTGTCATTTAGCAAACTCCATGGCTTTTACTGGTGAATCAATGTTGTAGAAGATCACAGTGTTTCCACATTCACTACAAAGCCACTGAGCATCCAAATGGATCATAATCTGATGACCATGAAACAAACTGTATTTTTCAACAATCATTTCCACAGATAAGATTAGTGATTAGTGATATTAAACGGTTTAGATCAGCAGATGCTTGTGGTTGGTGATTGATGTGTGAGTCTTTGTGGGTTAAATTAAAAAACTGAAGATGTATGTTGATTTTTCTACCTTTAAGGATAGCTAAGAGGATGATCTTTTCCTTTACTGTTCTTTCTGCTTGCTCTATCATGCACAAGTAGAATCCTCTGTCCTCCACTGTTGGAACAAAGAACAGAGAAAAATCCCCACTTTCTCCAAACTCAGGGTCAGACAATCGCATGGAAGCCTTCAAGGAGCCACCGGAGAATTCCTTTCTGTCATTAGCAGAGAGAAGCAGTTTCCACTGACGGACATCAAGCGGTTTCACCATCCAGTTAATGGCTACAGATCCCCGATTCGTATCATTACAAACCAAGGTGGTGGGGCTGCCTTCTCTTGCTACCACTACATCATTCCATTCTGAAGGAGAGACAACGAACAGTTCAGCATAATCAGAAGTGAATAATTCAGCAATTTTTTTGTGAAGTTTTTTTTTTCAAGAATATCAAGACATTCTGCAGCTTTGGTGCAGCTCGAACATCCATTAATGGCAGTGTTGGTCAAGACAAAATACTTAAATTTAGACAATATGTGAGTATGTCTAAAATCTTTGAGCTTGTGTATAAATTAACGCCATAAAATAACCCCTGTGAAAAGCTTATTTGTGTTAAACATCACAACAAATGATGGCTTGTCTCTCTGTGGCACACATAGTTTCCATTGAGGTGCACATTTTTTTTTTTTTTGTACAAATCATAAAAAAAGACTTCATACCTGAGTCAGACATGTCAACGTGAGAAGAATATACTGCAAGGGAAGAAATGAGAAAAAAGGTGAGAAAACCAGACTCCATGTCACATTTAGGAAAAAAAAGTCCCACTGCACCAGATGTCTCTCAAAACACTGTGACCTTTCTAAGTATGTCCTAGAACACTGAGTATTTTTCACTTTCCTGCAATAATACCAGTGTTCGTGACTGACATGTTAACAACTTTGCAGTGCATCAGTCTGCCCAACAGGATGTGGCATGAACAACATGTAATAATCAGCAGGAAAAGCCTGGCATTATTGCACTGTATATGGTATGTGTGTGTGAGACTGATAAAATACAGAACCATCAAAAAGTCTCACACTATGGCAAAGACTGAAAATGTTTTACAACATTTCTGAGATTAACTTCTTGTAATTAGTTGTAGAACTTCTAACCCTATAACATGCAGAGACAAAAGGAAGGAACACCTATTAAGGTGTATATCATAATGTGAGTGTATGTGTGAGAAACTGAGAAAATGATAGGAATAGCAGAAAGTGCAGAAATGAGGGAGATGAAAAAGCGAGAAATAAAGAGTTTGGGTTAGTGTGGGTGCACGGCAACCCCTAGGCTACATGTCTTTACATCCCATAAATGTCTTTAATTAAGCTAAAGGTATTATCAGCTCCTCTGAGCACTATTACAGATTTTCCATAATTACCACTGGGTGAATGGGGGCGGTGAAGAAAGATAGAAAGAGAGAGAGAGAGAGGCAGAGAAAGCAGATATGTATTGTGGGTGTCTAATGACAGGGAAAGAGAAAAAAGGGGAGAGCACGAGGGAAGAGAAATGTGAAAGGAGAGGTGCTCAGACTGAATGAGAAAGCCTAGGAAGGGGAAAAGTGTGAGAGAGTGCTGCAAGGAAACAGAGACAGTGTGACTTCAAAAAAAGCCTGTGGCTGCTGACACAGAGCATGGTACTGATCCTGTGGCCCCTCCTCTATGGGTAAATAATCACCATAAGCCTTGGCTCTGTCTAATGAATCCACTGCCAATGAGCTAATATCTGTTAACTGTGTGCTTCATTATCACTGCCACAGACCCCCAGAGAGCACAAGGATGGAGCACAGACTGAATAGCAGCAGAAAGAAGGACAAGTGGACAAAGGAAATCGAATGACATGGCACGAGGGAGTGGGTGGGGGGGGGGGGGGGGGGAATGGAGAAATGAGGAAAGAGAGGAAAGTGAAGTGTAAATGAACAGAAGTGTGAGGGGTGTGAGCTGGTGAGAAAAAAGTGGTGCGGTATAAGTAAAGTGGGAGGTAGCTGGAAAGCAGAAGGTGTGAAGGTCGATTTGGTACGCGTATGAAAAATGGATGAGTATGGAATCGAAAGAGAATAAAATCCTCTATTGGGTGAAGACTTTTATTTAAAGCTACCTTGAATATGATTTCGGAGTAGCATTAGTATGGGTGGTCCTTGCACTGTATGAACTATAAGGCAATTTCCCTGATGGTGCCAATTTTAAACATCTATCTACTGGGTCTTCAGAGGGCATGTTTAAATATGAGCATTCATAATAAAGTTGGCACTGAAACCTGCAGCTGCTTTATTTACATGCCATATTCCCATTGCCTGAGACTTGGGAAAAGCAGGGAGTGAAAGGGTAAGGACAGTGTATTCTTTATTTGACGGTCCAAATCAGCACATCAACACATTTGAAATAGAACACATTTCAATATTGTATCATCTGACCTCTGATGCTTTTGATTGTAACAATTTGCACTGCAGAAATGCAGTCTGAGGGCCAAAGGCTGGCACTGAAGAAATGAAACAGAACGGAAGCAAGCAGCGCTGTTTAAACTGTGGGACTTATGGAGATGTAATTACATTGGCTGTAAAACACTTGGGTATAGGGATTAGACCTAAACCAGATAATGCCTTTGCTATGCTAGTATGCACCCTGCTTCAGAGGAAAATAGGGCAAAATGAATTGGAACTTATTCTGTCATGAAAAAAAAAAATCTCATCAACAGACAGTCTGCTTGAGTCTGCAAATAGATACACGAGAAGCTGTTTCCCCATGATGTGATTTTGCTGACTTCCTCAGGGTTTGTATTTGCCGTTCATTAATGAATGTTTATTGATTTTGGCATCTGCCGTGGAGGACTTCATATGGACTATCCTCCTATGCTGGAACTGGCGTGCGTAAATTAACAGCAGAGGGCGCAAGAATCATCGTTTTCCACGTATGTCACCGCCACAGCAAAACTTCATGATGAGTAAATCTGTGAACAAATGATGTTGTTGTTTTAGACTGAGTGTCGCTTTTGTCTACAGAAATGTGCTGTAATTAGTTGTATTTAGAGCTCCAGTGTCACATGATTATAATAACCTTATGTTATGCGGTGTAGATGGAGTGACATTCCGCAGCCTATAAATCTTTAAAATATTGCTCCACAGGGTCATAAATAACCCGAGAGTCACGCGTTTTGGTCATGTATGTTTTCAATCCATGACAGAAATATACGGTCGATGTGGAAAAAATCCAGTGCGTAATTCTCAGGCTCCGGGGGCGCAAGCTGCATTTCCAAAACAAAATTGCTTTAGGAGATTTCAACAAGTTGCCGGCCGACCCCCCTCCTGCTATCACTGCCCTAATAGGCTTTTGGGAAGCAGGTCTGTGACGCTTCAGCCTGATGACATCACCCAGTCAGTCACACAGTCGGACCGCCGAGCGCAAACACTCACAGTCGCTCAGGAACTATTTGTTGGAGCAGGAGGGCGCGCAGCACTTCTTCATTCCACCCAGAGCCAGTGGAAGGAATATTCACCTGTACGCTGCCAGGAAGCCATCGCAAGGATTTTCGTTAATTTTGATCAGACTTCGTCTTAAAGGCACAGCCAAGGGACACTTGAGACCACAATCTCCTTTCGGACAGCTGGTTTGTCCTGTAGCCAAACAAGTTTTTTTTGAGTGTGGTTTTACGCACAAACTGACTCGCAACTGAAGGTGTTGTTCCAGCTGTTTTTAATTTATTTCGGGGAGACGGCGTGACTGGTTTCACTGAACCATGGCGAAACATGACGCCCGAAATGGGTTTGACTACACAAAAATGATCGGACAGCTCTGCTTGGTGGCGTCGGTACTTCTACACGGTAGGTCACTGTCATACGTGGAAACTTAACACCCCCGAGCTCATTATTAGGAAAGCAGTGTATTTTTTATTTATTCACCAGGAGGAGAGTCATTTAGAGCAGAACACCACCTGTCAGGGCGGTGTCAGGAACTGGAAACCCACTCAGGTGATTTCCTCGCTGGCTGTAGTGGTCAGGGTTTAAGCTTCGATGCTCATGTTTTCTTCAGAGTTTGGTTTACAGCCCTGACCAGTGATTTAATACCTCTGAAACTATCATTGTTGCATTTTCGATCTTGAACCCGTATCGCTCTCTGACCCGAGTTTCGGTCGGTGACTCACGCCATGTTTAGTTTTTAAGGTGTGGCTCATGGTTGTAAGGTGTTTTTTTTCCCTCAGGCACCTGTCGCACTTGAAACCCATTTCATTGTAAAGCATTGTCATTTTACCACCGAGTCTCTGCTCCTGTGTGTCCTTGATCATATTTCCCGAAAGCCACCGGTTTCCCCTTGTTCTTTTCTTCCCTCTGTCCTCACATCATCCTCTATTATTTACAGTTCAGTTGAGAAAAATGTCACTGGAAACAGTTCTTCATGTGCACAGGATTAAAGTAACATCATTCCAACAACTTCTCACTAGGCACAGATGGTACATTTAAACACAAGATGCATTTTTAATATTATTTATTAGAAAGAACTTCTGCTCAGGTTTTTATATGTGAACCACTCCCCTGTAGGCTTCAGCTGTGAATTAGTTATTATTACTTTGAACAAGGTTTCTGTCTCCTTGGCAACCATCACAGGCCTACAGGTGAATTATTCAGGTGTTTTCCAGACCACTTGAGCTCAGGTAGCCTACAGGTAAACAGGCCACTATGCAGGACCATAAAATGAAAGAAACTATGCCTGGCACGCAGTTAACCTATTAACATATGAATGTGTATGGCAAGAAACCAGTTCAACGTTTTCTCTCCTTCTTTGCTGGGCCAGCTATTTGTTTTGTGCTGTAATTAGGGCAACTATGTAGGACTAGTTCTAACATGCTGGCACAGATACAGTATACATTTTCAGTGGTGTACAGTAAAGTAGTTGATCGTATTGCTTTAATCACAACTCACAAGCACAGTCAGCCTTTTGACTTATTCATGTGGTGAACTTTTTTTTTGTCCAATCTTGTTTTACAGAACGTGAAGTGCTCTTAGGGGAGGGAGGAACGTGGGGAAAACAAAACAAAAGGTTTTACATATTTATGACTGAATGAGGGGAATATGCAGCCTTAACCAGTACAAGCAAAACACAGTTTTTGGTTTTTTTTTGTTTTGTTTTGTTTTTTGGAAGTTTTCTTTCATTTAAGTATTTATTTCTTCATACTGAACCTATGATCTCCTTTTTGGTTATAGTTAAGTAGCCAATTTAATGTCACTGAGTGCACGACTGAAACTTTTCACTTGTCTACTTTACGTTTTTAGTTTTCCATTTTCTTTTCAAGCTTTGACACCCCATACTTACTTCCACCCTCCAACTTGCAGTTGTGGGAGTGAGAGAACTGATTTAATTCCTGCAAAGTTTGGAGCTGAGCAGCTTCAATGTATGAATTCAAATATATGATGGATTTAAGGTAGACTTCTTTAGTTACACTCTAAAGGAGACTGTCCACTAGGGGTCCAGTTTCAGCCCTGCAAAAATACACCCCCCCCCCAATCCACAAGTGGAGGTGGCAAGGGATCACGGATGTGGGTCAGAAAGGCTTGTCCCATTACCATGGAGATGTTTTTATTAGAAGAAGGGGGGGCTTATGGGAAGGGAGGTTTGGAGTGGGGGGTATGCAGCTATGGCAGTATTGTCTTTATGGCTGAGTAAGCTGCGTGCATGCAGGGGGTGGCACGCAGGGTCAGGGCCGGGGGAGGAAACTGCTTCATTTTCTGTTCACAAGTAAACCAAGACCAGTCTCTATGAAAGTGTCCAGTCAAGTTGTTCTGGAAGGCACGTATTAGATTCGAGCAAACAGGTGACTTTTGAGCAGTCTGCTGCAGTGTGAAGGGTTATGTCTGAGTTTCAGGACTGTCTGGGAACCTTAACTGGCAGTGTCTGATTAAGACAGGCAACGCCCCACCTCCCCTCTTTCCCACCCGCCACTTGAAACCTCCCGCTCTCCCGCCATCTCTGTACTCCCTCCCCCACTCCTCCCGTCGAGTACATACAGGGGCCTTGTTCTCGTCTCTTTTTTATTTTCAGCTATCTTTCATTCTCTCCTGTCCAGTGCTTTTCTCTGAGTGATGTGGTTTATTCAAATGTCCTCCCTCCCCCCCCTCTACAAGCTTCTTTCCGGATTCAAGGCCATGCTGTTTATGACAGGAACAACATGGAGACAGACAGGAAAATAAACCACATTTGACCTCACTGTAGTTTGTCAAGATGGGACTTCTTGGTGACAAACTCTACATGAGATGAGTTGAAATGGTGCATTTTCCAAGCAGTCAAGGTAGAAATGGATTGTGAACACATTGGAATATTATGGCACTGGAGCAACAGCCAACATTTTTGCAACACCCTGCCCTCCCACAAGCACACACATGCTTAGTCTTCTATTGACTCTGATATAGTGATATTTTTTTTGGCATTCTACTTGTGCAATAGCTCAGACTATTAGCTCTAACCATTTCCCGCTACATGAAGAAACACTGTGTGAACACTGTAGTCCTGCCAAACTCTTGACTATTCATCATTATAGCAGAGAAAGAGCATTAAACTCTGTCTATTAAGAGGAATATAATTGATGGATCATGAGAAGAGTTCTTTTTTTCCCCTCCCTAATAAGAGAAGGAAAAAGTAAGTCCTTAGTATCTCATTAGTCCCAGTGGAGTGAGGGGCTTCGGTCTTGGTTTGGTTTTTGTGTTAATGGCTGTTGCGGTCAGGTCCTATCATTATGTAAATGAGCTGTCCTCGCCCCTTCGCACCAGCCCTGTAAATGTCAGAAGGGTTTTGAAAAGGTCAGGTGTGTGTGTATGTATATGTGGGTAACGAAGTGTCGTTCAAGCCGAGGCATGCACCGGTACGTACACACACAATTATTTAAGCCCTTCCTGTTTAAATGAAACATCAATAACCCCCCACCCCCTAGAATCACCATTAAAGGTTCGTTGATTCAGACATAAAAGTATGCTTGAATTTACTGCTTAATGGAAAAGTGATATCGAGTGAGTGTGTGTCTAAATGGACACTGTGTGGCAAATGTAGCCCCATTAATTCTGAATAACTAAACTGTGTAGCGACTGAAGCAAATATTTGGCATTTGGCCAAATGAGTATAATGATTTAGATATCTTTCTCTATTACTTGTTATTTTACCTGTTATGCCATTAACAAAAAGTAATTCAAGCTTAGTGGGAGTATTAAATGGCTGCCTACAAATTGCCACCTCCTATCCCTTAGTGTCCTAGAAGTGGAAGGAAAGCTCTTAGATTGAAAACATTTTATCAGTAGGCACTTTTCATTTAAAAAGCATTTGTATGAATAATCTATTGATGAAAGTGATGATCCTCAATACTCGGTATCTTACAGGGTTTTAGATTAACTGATGAATGGGTTTCAGATAAATGACTTCGCTCTGTAGACTTTTCACGACAAAAGCCCAGAAACATAAAGGATCCATCAGCTTTATTGTTGACTTGGCAAATATTATTAGACAGGATGGATGAATCTGAAGAGAGGGAGGTCGATGAGCACGAGTCACTGCTTCTTACTGCATTTTAGGCCGTGGAAGTGGACCACAAACACAATGGAGTACATCATACACACACACAAACCCCACCCACACACATGTACACATACAGCTGGTGATGAATAAGGGCAGTAACCTGAGGCTGCGCTGTAAGTCAGATGACATTCCAATAATAGGGAGGAGCTGTCACATTGCAAGATGACAGTGCATGTGTGTGTTACTATTTCCTTCAGGAAGTGGTGTGCATCATGCTCATCAGCAACCCTGTTATCTTCTACAGACATCAGATCTAAGGACATCCTTTTTTATCTCTCTCTGCTCATTTAACTGACTCTTTAATGATGAGTCCCTTGCAACTTGTAAGTAATGATAGTGGCTTTCCTGTAACAAGAGAATCCAAACTGAAGGCACTGTGATGGCTTCATTTCCACATCGGAAGTGCCCCTCCACTGCCCCCTTCCCGCCTATGTGGACATGCTGGGTGGATGGCGGCACATGTTGAGGTCACACTAAGAGCACCCCACAGGGATGTTTGTGTTTGGCTCCAAGGGTTGCCAGACTGCTGGAGTCAATCCCATCTGATCCAGAGTAAAATGAGCAGAAATCCTCTTCTTAGAAAGAATGCCAAATGTCATTAATATGAATAGGGCAACTGAGGGGTTTCCAAAAACACAACAGTGCCGGGGTCCATGGCTCTCTTGGCAGTGGCTTTGGGTTAAATTGCTATCCATATCAAATCTGTGTGCATTAACTCGCACAGTGAGACCACTCCATAATGCAATCTAACCATCCATATGCTTCTAGAGAGTTTTAAGATTGCCCTGTTTGCTGTTGTTGCATGCCAGCAGCTTATCTCACACAAAAATGCTAAAGGCATGTGGCTTATTTTACTTTTTAGTCACACACACATTTCCACACTATTAGTCAAGATACCTTCTGCCAAATCTGCATTTCCTTTTGTCAAACAAACCCCAGATGGAATTTAGGATGATGCAGGTCAAACCCATTCCAGCTCAGTCAATGTGGAGAATGAGCGGTAATTCCAATTGAAGATCCATTGAAATGCAGCCAAACTCTTTAAAATAAAATCCCCTTAATTAACTAGACTTGGGAGATGGGTAGTTCCGTGACCCTGCCATAGTAAAAGCACTGGGGAGGAGCGGCGGAGGAGGAGAAGAGCGGAGCTGAGCTGAGCAGTGAGTGGGGGTTGAAGATGTCGACATTTTCAAATTCCACACCGTAGCATCTTGGCAGAGAGGATGAAGGAGGATTTTGAGAAACTGTGTGAGGGAGTGAACCAGGGAGGCCAAGAATTATCAGCTCATTTGTAATTTAGTCGCAGCCCATCCCCGTTCTTCTCTTCACTTATAAAGCATGAAGCCCAAATTTAACATTGAAAAAGTCTTCCTGTGTGGACAGTAAAGGACTGCTTACACTAGTCTTTCTCTTTTTATTATTGTTACCTGACCTGTACCCTCTCTCTGTCATCTTTCTTCTCTTCTGTCTTTGTCACATTCTTTTATTTCTGAAATCCTCCCCTTTGTATACTCAGCGAATATCTATGGAACCAAGCACTGCGGCCCTTCATGGTGTCCTCAATGTGTCCCTACATATACACATGCACACAGCTGCTCATTAGTAGTCACCTTAATGTGTCTAAATGTAGTCTGTGAGGTGGAAGGTGGTTTGCGTTATTGATCCAGTATTGAATGGTGGATGATGCAGTGCCCTTATGTGATATTGAAAACATTTAGGGCCCACTCTCTCACCATGACAGTACCATGAAACATCTCTGTTTCCCCTCCTCCTCCTCTGTTAAGCCCAGCGTCCTCTCTGCCCCCACTCTATGTAATGTAACTACCTTTTCTCTGCTTCTTCTCACGCTTTTCGCTCTTTTATCAGCAGCAACGACTCTGCCCATTTTGTTCATTTTGGTACCTTTCTGGACACCTTTGCTCCTCTGTTAATACACATGGACACAGGCATGCTGCATCTTCATCACATTTGACTTTGACAAGGTCATGTCAAACTCACACTTATCAGAGGCAGTGGACAGGTTGGCTACAGGAGGAAATTGAATTTGGAGTGACAGGGTCTTGTCAGGGATCATGGGGCTGGATATGGAGTCATGCTCCCCAAAACCTTCTGCAGACCAACTACTTTCAATTTAGTCTGCTTCTGTGCAGACTTATCTGGAAAATGGGGTCAAATTATGCACGGCAATACAAAGAAAATGTATACCGTTTTCACATAGATATGCTCTAGGAAATATAAGATAAGAGACTGAACATGCCCTCACTGAGATAATACACAAAAGGTTTATTTTTCACAAAGGTGTGCGTGATGAGTGTTTGGTGTTTCACCAAACAAGTGGTCCTGCTATGACTGTGTTTTGACTTCAATGTCTTTAGCTATCTATTGTTCCACTTGTTATTTTATAAATATGGCACCATGCCACACTGATAAACAAGCAGTATTGTCGTCATTAGTCCCCAGAGCCTTGAAATGGCAGGAGCATTAAAGTCCTCCCCTGAGGCAAACGCCACATTAAGGTCAAATGGAGGCAGCAGGTTTATTCAGTTATCAGCCTGGTATTTTGTCAACAGGGTATGCCGGGGCTTGTTTGGTGTGGCTACTTAGGGAGAGCAGGTCCTCCAACGATGAAGCTATTTGTTGTGGTGGTCCATTCGACTGATTGCCTGCTCTCTAATCGGCCACTCGCTTCCCTCTGCCACTTTCTCCTTGTCGTATTTGTGCCTAGACCACCTCTCCATCATGATTCACTCTTCTCCTGCCTTTTCTCTCTCTCTCTCTTTCTCTCTGTTTTTTCCAACCTACCATCCTAATGCTTGAACTTCTCCTTGGTAATTTAGGCTGCATAATTGATCCATCTGCTCAGTAAACTGCTGTCTCCTACTGTATCTCTTTTGCTCCACTCATCTTGTTCTTTGTTCTCCTTCCCTCTGTTCTTAGTCATCAATCCCTCGTTTCTGCTTCTGTAATTGGACTGTCTGTTACTTTCCTCTATCCTCTTACTCGCTATTTCCTCTTAATCTCTCCCCTCTTCTTCTCTTCTTCAGCTTTCTCTCTTCCTTGTGTACCACTGTTCAATTCTCCAGTTGTCTCTTCCACCTATGTCAACCCCTGACTTTCTCCTTAAGCCTATCCAGGCTGCCTATGCTACTTTCACTCCCCTACTCTCATTTGCTCCTCCTGTCTTTCGCTCTACTTTCCTCATACCTCCTTAACAGCCTCCGCCTTCCCTACAGACATTTGTATTGCAGGCATCTGTACCTTCCTACCTCCCCTAACGAGGTCTTCTGTTTCTTTTTTCCTCCACACATCAATCATTCTCTCTCTCTTGTACACTTTTCCCTCCTCTCCCTCTTTTCTCTTCTAATGGCCAAGAACAACACCTCCCACTCTACCCTGGTGGGCATTTTTTGAAGGTTAAGTTGCTGTGACACTTTTGCCGTGTGTCACCCCACACACACCCCCTCCGCCTGAATGTCTCACCCTCCCCTCCCCTCTGACTCCCTCACCAAGGCTGCGGAATGACACTCATCATCACCACCACCACTTCTTTCACGCAACCACAAACACACACAGCATAAACATTGCATACTTCTGTGGACACATGCACACAATCTGAGGCATGTTGGGTTGATTTGATGGTTGAATCACTTGATTATTGTACAGAAGGCAGGAAAGGGAAGTGATGGGACGGGACAAGGTTGTGTGTGTGTGTGTGAGTGTGTGAGCGAGCCAGCCTGGTATCGAGTTAAGACAGCGAAAAGGAAACAGATGCAGGATTTTATTTCATTGCAGCAGAGCTAACCTGTCGTGCGGTGCTTGGATCAAGCTGACAATGTCCACTCCCCTGCTGCTAGATGCTGTCACACTCATCCCCCCCTGCAGGCACTGACTAGGCCAGTAATATAGCTTGACTCATCTAACAAGAATCTCACACTGAAGTAGAAATGGGATTATATTTGAAGAGTTAATTCCAAGTATACAGTGTAATACAGCCCAATACTGCAGCAGAAAACTAGCTTTGTGAAGCTTGTAATTCATTTTTTTTAGAAGCAGACCATGTCTAAACCAGAGTATAGATGGTAACAATAAATTTAATCACAGAATAATCTTCTGCTTTTCTGAGATAAGGTTAGTTTTTTGAATGATGCTCTACATTTCGGAAATGTAACAGCACTTTTCCTACCTTGGTAAGATTAATGCACAGCATCTAAGCTGAAGGAACAAACTGAGCTGAGATTTATCTACCACCCTGTATAGAAAAGATACCATATTAGCTCAGGTAGAGAGTGTTTCCTGAAAGCTGGAAAAAATGGGAGTAATCTTTCAAATGCAAAATTTAATTTGTTTATTTCATCATTAAGCAGGTTTGGTGCATGTTACTTTGATCTAATCTTTTTTTTTTTCCCAGCACTATCAGTCCAATATGTCCTGTCCAAAAGCCAAATGTATTACTTTGACATATGACAAGACATGCAACAAAAACTCACATTTACTTAGAATAGAGTGACTGTTTTTTTTTTTTTTTAAGGAAAGGGACCTTGATGCTTAAGCAGTTGTTGAAATGCAGCTAAAAGTAGCACAGAATAAATGAGGGTAAATACTGCTAACTTCCTATAAAATACATTATTTATTATAGCCTTTGACACATTTGTTCTATCGGTAAATCAACTTCCCTATTTTCAGAAAAGATTTAAATTTAAAACTGCATAAGAGGTATGCCATAACACAACTGTGTTTCTACACAAGCATTTTCCATTTAAAAACAGCAACCTTGTGGTGTTGTTTTCAGCAGACCGTCTGCTTGCTGCTGCACAACAGAAATGATGCACTTGGTGTTACTGAAAACAGAGACACTATTGTTCTCAGCTCAAGCTTAGAGACCCTCCTCCTCCTTCATCCTCCACCCTCCCTGTACATCAACCCCTCCTCCATCCCCCCCTAATCCAGGTGAGCTGAGGGAGACCACTGAAAAGGCTACGTATTGTCCTCCCTCTCTTCTCTTCATCCCTTTGCACCACACCTGTATCAGTAGACAGACCTGCCTTTGAGTTGTGCCCCTAGAGGGAAAGTGGCTTTGTAACTAGAGATGATTGGCTAGTTTCTCCTGAAATGGAAGCTGATGGAGTGGCTTTCTTTGTTGTGTACAGGGACCACTGTCGCAACTTTTAACAGGTTTTTGGAGTGCATAAGGCCTCGCTGTCAGATCCCTGCTGGTGTCATATCAAAATCTGACCCCCATTTAATTTTGACCCCCTATATGAATTTGTACTGTATGTTAATAAAAAGTAATACATTTCTATATCATAAAAACCTCAAATATATGTATAATTTGAAATTTTTACCAAAAACTATACTAAATTAATTCATTTATATAGCCATTGAAGTAAATAACAGGTATTCATTTTACAGTCGCTGGACATCATAGATGTGAAATCTACCCTGAACTATGAAAAAATGGTTATATGTATTTATTTTCTAATGTATAAACATTTTGTAATATTTGTAACGAAACCTGTCAAACACTGAATGTGTGAAAACAAATTGCACTAAAGGTTATGGTATTTGAATCAATAAATAAACAATGAATCAGAATCTATTTATTTTTTAGTAAATAACCTACAGGTAACTTTTCCATGGGGGTCACTTTTCTGGTATCTGACATCGGCTCCTTCTTTTCATTTGCATGTTTATGCCATGCATGTATGATACACACACAGTACTTAGCTGCTGTCTTTAGGTAGAGTTGGGTGGGAGGGGATGAGAGCGAAAGCAAAAGCACTTCTTTGCTCACGAATACTTGTCACTGAGGCCCTGTGGGTGTACGTTCTTTCCAGTCAGGTTGCTGGGAGCCATTTTCAGGTTTCTCCTTCCCTTTTTTAAAAGATTTTAAAAGAAACACTTTAACGGCTTATTTCTGTTCTTTCCTCTCTTGCCACTTCTTCAACGAGCAACATGCTCACGGCGGATTCGTGCACCAGTGATTCATGAATCTCTAGCACGCCGCAATCATGCAGGGCGCACGCAAGAGTGTGTGAGTTGAGTGTGTGGTCTGAGCGACAGAAGAAGGAGAAGCCTGCGTGCTGTGGGGGAAAGGTAGAGCCAAGTGGGAGATGGGGCTGTGATGCCAGCCATGATTAGATAGACATTGCCTGGGGAAGAGGAAGACGTAAGGAAAAGGATGTGGCTCCTCTGCTGTGTAAACTAACACAACTGTTCACAATTGTTCTGGTTTTAAATAGAAGTCCCTCAGGCTCCACCTACCAACTTTTTAGACTTCATTTGCTTGTCTGTCTCTTCTGTATTTTCTTTGTTTTTCATCCTCTCCTTTCCTCCCTGTTTGTTCTTTATTTTGACACAGAATTGCTTTATCTGCCATTGATTATTGATGCACTTAGTGGATGTTTTCTTTCATGCTACCCCTCTATCCTCCTTCACTGCATTCTTTTCCATGACTCCCTCTTGTGTGTCCGCTCATTTGGCTGTCATCCCTGTGCCAGTCAGTTCCCTTCCTCTCTCCCAATTTATCTCTTCTCCTCATTCCTTCCAGATGACTCCAGTTTCTACCTATCTCACCTCAGCCCTTTGTGAATTTGCTTCATGCCCTCTTTTGACAGCTTCCTTTTT
>JAPSES010000228.1:9694774-9711491 GCA_029822895.1 Maxillicosta whitleyi
CCCCTCCCCCCATCCTCTCTCCGTGTCACTTTTTCTTTTCCTCTCTGGACCTGACTTTTCCTGCTTGTCTCTGGTTTGACTGTCCTACTTTGATTTCCTCTCTCCTGCTGCTCTTTGCCCCTCCCCTCCTTTTTTTCCCTGTTTATTTACATAGGGAAGGTGGAGGTGGGGCTGTCGTGGTGGATTGATATATGGTGAGGAGATCTGGGTGTTTGATGGATGCTCCCGGCAGTCAGTATACTTCTGGTTTAGTATTGGCTAGTTCGTTATGGTTTTCACTGACAGACACTACCGCCCTTTAAAAAAAAAAAGCTTGTCCCTTGTAGATGACATAATTATGCAGTTTCAGTGTGTGACAGGCTAAGCTTAGCTGCATTGGAATAATTAATATGCAAAGTGTAGGAGTGAGCCTGTCCATGATCTTCAAATGCTTATAGTTGCTGAGTCTGCTCTGCTCATCTTATCAAACATCACACTCCAGAGCAAGTTATCTTTGAATCCATCAAGGCTAATGTTAGATGGTCTTATTTCCTGCCATTTGGTTTTAGGGACCAGTGTAATCTGCATTCATATTGCATTCATTTGTCAAGCGCAGTGAATACTCTTGAGTTTTTACTTGGCCTTTTAATGATGACACCAGGGTTAATTGGCCTGAAAATATCAGCTACTGGCTATGATATCATAGTTAGGCCAATGTGATTACATATTTAATACATAATTCAATATATCAGCTGATATCTTCACGTTTTTATCCTAATTTGATTTTAATGTGATTGTAACCACGTGCATGTATTTTTAATCAGTCATTAATGTAAATGCATTTGCACAGCAAAAGGGCTGCAGCTAATAATCTAATTCAATATTATCAATAATTCTACTAATTTCCTTCGTCTCTCATCTCTCAGCACACGAATTTCTGAATGGTCATCGATACTTCATGAAATCATACATCAACTGAAAATTAATACAGTAAAATCCACTGATATAATTTTTATGCCCACATAAAATGAAGAACACCAACTGGAACTTAGAAAATTGTCCTTTCTTGCTGGAAATTGAATAATCGACAGTGACATTAAGACAAAAAAAGTTTTCTTTTGAACTTTTATTCCTTGCATGTATAGTATTTCTGCACATGAAATGAAAATGACAATGGAAAGTGAAGTTGGAATCCACAGAGCAGCTGCCTACTGTGCAGTCAATCACAACAAAATATAGATCAGCCCAGTAAGACTGTAGTCTAAGATGTAACAGACTATACAGCTTGAAATATCACAGCGGTGCTCTTGCTACAAATCGCTCAAAGCATTGAGCGTTATTTGACTTTGTTCCAGCATCTACACATAACCAGCTCAGTTTGAATCAAAAAATACTTGATGGCTTTGATGGTTCTAAGCAAGCAGTCAGTTTTCTCACTTCTCATTTAAAAAAAAAAAAAAAACAGCAATCATATTGGGTAAGCAGTGAGGTAAGTCATGCTGTACATGACTCCTATTAGTTTCAAAAGATGGTGGAATTTATTAGGTAGGGCAGGATGATTAAAACAATAACAATATATATCATGATGTAACTTTTCCTTGATAGAAATATGAGACATGCAAGTTTGATAAAATTCATTTGTCTATGTTTTGACAGGCATAAGAACAGCCAATCAAAATGAAGTAGTGCTGCACCGAACCAATCACGCTAGAGCTATGTCAAGTTAGGCTGACACACACAGCACAGACATTAGAGCCAGCTGAAGCACACATGCTAATGTTTGGGATGCAGCTGGAGATAATGAGTGTTCCCTTGGGAAAATGTGACCGAGAACCCAGGCAGCCTGGTTCCTGAACAGGAGGTTGTGAACCGTTTGGGTTCAAGGCTTTCAATACAATACGGAGATGCATGTAGCCTTTGTGAAGAATGCAAACACTTACCGCAGTTGACAAGGGATTCACAGATTCGCACTTTGCAGCTCAATAGATCATCGGTCAATAATCATTGAGACACAAATGACAGCTCTATGCAGCTCTGGTAACACAGAGAGGAAGCTACAACCTCGTTTTCAGCCACAAAAACAGTTCTTCAATCGGAAATCGGAAAATTTCTCTATATTTAAAATTCAGTAACTGCTTCTACTCAGTGAAATGGCACCAGATTTATCTCACACACACACACACACACACACACACACACACACACACACACACACACACACACACACACACACACACACACAAACCTCTTCTGCAGACACTACACCACTCAGGGCAAATATCATACAAAGATTAGTGAAAATATAATATGAGGTACATCTCTGTATTTAAATGAGTCGATATAGTGTCACCAAATGGTGTATCGTTTGTCTATTTGTTTGAACGGTTGTATATTGTTCTTCAGCACATCTGTCATGTTCAACATCTGACAGAAAATAAATTCTATTTAAATCAAAATAACCTCTTGATGTCTTTACAACTAACGTACAAGTAACAGAAATTTTATGCTTGACAAAAGTAATGTTTTGATTTATATTGTGATACATATTGATGTTGTCTTATATGAAAAAAAAATATATTGTGCTATGATTTTTTTTCCCATATTGCCCAGCCCTGTTATTGGGTAATATGTAACTGTACATATACCCAATATTGAGAGAGCTGTGAGTGATAAACAGATGAAATTTGCAGTTCAGTTGTTTGGAACACTGACTGTTCGGAGGACTCCATTTGAGTTATTGATCAGTTTAGCGCAGCATCATTAGATCCCTTAACAGTTGAGAAACCTGGTTGTGCGGTGTTTGTTATAACAGAAGTGAATGCAGGAATTGGGCAAGAGTCATGTGAATATCATGCAGAAGTGAGAGGAGGAGGCAAATGCAGGCCATGATGTGGAGAGGTAAATGTATGTCGGCAGTAGCTAAAGGGAGAACAAAGTGAGAGCACAATGGAGAGAGGAGAGAACCATCAGTAGCAATAATGACACAGGTGCAGCTCATGAGGGACATACCCTATCAGAGAGGAAGATGGGACGGTTGGAGACGGAGTCTGATGAAATGAGAGAGAAGGCGCAAGGCAACATTTCACTTTGATAGAACATTATGACTTATTAGCATGCACACCCCCATAGGAGTTCTTGAACAATCACGCGAAAACAGTAGGCACCCAAGGGATGTGTCATTACTCCGGGTGCCCGAGCTTTTTTCTAACTCTCCATTCATTTGCATCTATTTTAGGAGCCTAAATAAAAGATCACTAGGCAACACATTAAAAACAAGCATGACATGCAGCCTCATCATAGAAATAATTCTGGGTCTTTGTTTGTAGTTCATCATCATCTCTGATCGTTTCATTTAGACTTGGTTTTCAAACATATGCAAATGAATGAGGAGCTCAGAGAAACCAGAGCTTTCCAACTAGCTCTAGCAGCTGATTTCAGTATTTGCTTGCTAATGAACTTATATTTGGGCTTACTTTCTAAAAACAGAAATGTTTTGGATTAGTTAGAGAAGCTGCTATGAAAATTGGTACAGAGGAAAGATGCAATGAGAAAAAGATTACGGAGGACCGAGGGGAGAATGTAAGGTGACAGACTGAGATAGGAAAGGAGGAAAAGAGAGGCAAAAGAGGAAAGAAGGGTTCAAACTGCACAGTAAAAGGTGTTTAAAAACTGTCAGGGGTATTGAATCGGAGGGGTGTGCGCGAGGATGCGAGCGGCAGACACACTCCCTGCCACATGCGAGGTGGGTCGACTACTGTTGCTTCAGTAGTTGTTTTTCTTTGCTAAGTTCAAAATGAGTCAAAGGCATGAACCAGATGGAAGGTTTAGGAAGGGAGGAATTCCCACAGTAAACAAGTGTGTGCAGGCGTGCATCGTATAGAGAGAAAGAAAAAGAGAGAGAGGGAGAGAGAGGGGAAAGGGTGATCCACAGCAGGTGCAGTCGGCAAGTGCATGAGGGTGCATGGTTTGTTGGAATGTTAGACATCACATAGAGTAAGAGAATGGCCTTTGTGTTCTGTCAATACAGAGTGAGTAAATATTTTCGAATGGCATGCTGCGTCAGTAGATTGTTCTTTTATGCAGCAGGGGTGACAATGTAGGAGGCAGAGAGGAGGAAAGGAGACGGCAAGCTGAACGGGACTGGCTATGTTTATTCCACCACGCAGAGATGTGAACACAATCTGAGCTTTGTCCTGCGCCGGGGCTAACTTAATGTTAGCGCTAGCTGTGAGACCTCAGCATAAACTGCTTTGCTCTTTCCCCTTCATTTGCTGCCAAATGACATTGCTTACTCTGCTACGGGTTGGCTGCTATCATGAATGAACAATGCACGCTTCTCAAGGTCCCTACCTCTCTTCAGGGTGTCTCTCCACAGGCCGAACGTATGACTAAAGGACGTGAACCTAGGTATAAGATGATGGTCATGCTGAGGCAGCCTTGTTAGCACTATGTTTGATGTGTGTCTGTTTTTACCGTGGGAACATGTGCGAGTACAGATAAACACATGAGCAGCACAAATGCAACACATACGTACAGCGGCCTGACCCCTGTCTGCTCCTGTGGATTTTGTATGTATTTTTTAGCTATTGTTTAAAGGCAGGACGGCTCCAGTGGGGGATGAGGGATAAGAGGGGTCATTCATTCATCTCTCACACTCTCTCAACACACACACCTCCCTCCCAGGCCTTTCATCTTTACTCTCACAGGCTTCTCTTGTTCTGTCAGTTTTGCTGAAGAGAAAGGAGGAGAGCTGGAGGAAGGATGTCAAAGAACGAATCGAGAGGGTTAATGGTGTGTGTGTGTGGGGGGGGTGTGTGTGTGTTGGTGGGTGGGTGTTGGGGAAAGGCAAGACAAGGACAGATGATTTCAGTTTCCTGTACCCTGCGAAGCCTTCCACCACCCTGCCCCACCCTGTGCCATCGCCTCCAACTGTAACAGGTTGCTCTCACTGCTTCTCTACACTACCATCTCCTTTTCATCTTGTATCTCCCTCCATCTCTTTAATTGTATCCTCCTCCTCTCATCTTCTCTACCCCTCCACCCCTCTTCACCTCCATCTCCACACCCACCACTCCCTCTCTTCCTCTTCCCTCTCTTCTTCTGTCCATTCCTTGCTCTCCCCGGGGCCTGCCTCAGTGGGTCGGTTCCAGTCTGTCTGTTTGCTGATGACTCCACTTGGAGCAGATGTGATGCTCAGCAGCTGTTGCTCCACAGCACCCCCCCCCCCACACACACACACACACACACACACACCACCACCACCTCCATATCTCTCACTGTTCCCTTTCTAGTGTCTCTTAGGTTTTTATTTATCTACATTTCTTTCTCTTTTGTGTGTGTGTTCCCTGCTATGCTATTATCGTTGAACTGTAAATCGGTAAGTTTAATTTTATTCTAAGATCTACTTTGTTTTATCAGGCCAGCTTCACTGATTTGTTTCACTTTCCAACCAGCTGATGCAGTCGTTAACATTCAAAGCATGTTAGGATTTTTGCCATCGTAATAAGTCTGGATTCTCAGTGTGTTTGTCTGCCACATGAATGCCAACTGTCACACTGTAATCATGTTAAACAAATGCTGGCCATTGATAGCAGTTTTGCACAGGGCAGAGGGAGGATATTGTTCCACCATAAATCCAGTGAAATAAAAAGAATTGTGAATGACTGTGTGTTTGTGTTTATCCACCCAATGAAAGCATGTTGTTCAAAGTCCAGCCCAGAGCTAGAATTAGAATATCTATGTTTAGCTGAATGTTAAGATATATCAAGATGAAATAGGACTTGGACACTTGAAGAATGATGAAGTGGATTTTATTTAGGCTAACTCCCATCAGTGGCCTGTGTGCTCCTTAGGAAAGGCATATTACAGTCTTTATTGGCTCTGTCTGCCTCTGCCTCTGTAAGAATTGGCTCGCTGATGAACTAAGCATCCTCTGACAGGTGCCCGCTTGTCTGAAATTAAAAGAGAAGGGGAGTACTTGGAAGGACTTTGATGATTTCAGCCAGAGGAAATTTGTTTCTGGACAGACGTCTGTGTGGAAGAGTGAAAGTATGAGTGTGTGCACAGACTCGCCTGTGTGTCACATCTGTAATTGGTTGCTGCAGCCACGTCACGCTCACAGCTCGGGCCTCTGATCTAGTGTGGAAATCTGGGATCAGTGTGGCAGATCTGTCTGCTAATCAGGACTCAGACTCTGCACACAGGAGCATCACCATGCGCTTCGCTCTGGAGGTTGGAATATCACCACATTTGGGATTTAATCATTCCAGAAATCCCTTAATGGGAAACATTCTGTGCAGGCTAATTTAAGGATGCTGAGATAAACCATCGTTGTGTGTCTGTAGGTTGTGACAGCGGTGATGTTTGTGGCTGTTCTGTGCACATGACTGAAACAAAGATAAGAGTTATTGATTCCCACTTTGCCCCTGTGCTCTAAGATGATAAGATTACAACAAGGCCAGATCACCAAAGGCTCTGTTTGCACTTTACCCTCTCTGGTCTCCACACTCTCTGACTAGTGACTATTCATGGTGGCATACGGCACAGTGTTATTGGAAAATTCATAAGGGGGAATCATCACTCATTCCTGGTTCCCCTTTGAGGACTGCGCTAATTAGCCGGCGTCTGTGATTAGTTGGCTTGTGTTTGATCTGCTTCACTCCCCTCTCTCTCACTCTGTGTCGAAAAAGCTGCCTGTCTGCGTTGCGATTTGGCTGTGAGGTGCACCAAACACACAAACAGACACACATAAAACTAAAAAAACAGACATGCAAGGATGTACACAGCGGCAGATTTTTCCCTGCCTTTTGGAAACACTGCAGGTGGCCTTAGAGACACGGTATCATACACCAGCAGACAGTTTCACACACACACAAACACATGTGAGCTGTGGTGCTCCAAAGCATGCAGCATTTCTGTAGAAAGAGTGCAGCTGTTAATATTTCACCACTGCATACCAAGAACTATGTTTACTTTCACTTAGAGAGTTTCAGTCTGTCAATGAATTTCCCCCGAAAAACCAAATGTTACAGTGCTCTTATTAGAGCAACACGGGGCGGGGGTGGCTAGCTGAGAAGTGGATTTACTTAACTTAACCCCGAGTGATTACACAGAAAGATGGGAGAATTATGAATGTAATTAAATTTGTACAAATCCCCCTTTGCTCCCCATTTGCATTAGGTCTCAATGGCAAGGCACAGTAGGGGATATACATGCCACGTTTAATATGACACAAATAGGAGCAAGTCTTTGGTGCGTGACAGAGCACTGTCTAATTACACAGAGGCTGTGATATTGAAGGGCCCGTCTGTCCTTGAAGCTGGTCACTGGAGCATGGCAAGGCCATCTCTGCCTGTTCATACCCCCATCTATCTATCTATCTATCTATCTATCCCCCACTTCCCAATCCTCTATCTGTCACTCTGCCTTAAGGGGTTAGATGGTAAACAAAGTCAATTCTTACCTATTGTACTGACAGGGGATGACTCCAGAAGCTTTTGTTTACAGCTGTGCGTGTATGTGTGGTGTTTTTACTCCTTCCGATGATATCTGTACAGTGGCTTCATTCTTCCAAAAGGCAGATCAGTTGAGGCATCATTGCAACTGCTGAACCATTAAAGGCAAAATTGTCAGCTCCTACCCCTATTGACAGGAAACTCGATCCACTGCTGTTCACCTTCCAGGCCTGTAAAGGTGTTGAGGACAAAAAGCTGCTTATCCCCCACAGGAACACTTGAAAAAGCCAAAGTCTCATACTAGGTTACTGATCGTAGGTGTCTTTATTTATTTAACCAACCTCATCAGTTAACCCTGTAATTAAGTGTTCCTTCATATGCACCAATGAACACTTTGATATAATCTAAACCAAAGTGATAGAGAAAATGTCTGGAACAAACCTCAGCTATTCTTCATTAGACAACATTTTTTGACCTCTTATATCTTTCATGGTGACTTGCTAAAGGACACAAACAGCCTGAATATCACTCAAAAAAATAATGGACTGAAACATAGGGAATCATAGTTTTCTGACCAGCAAAGTGTAGAAAAATGAAGGGAGTACTGAGTTGCTTAAAGAACAAATTGGCAGGTGAATTTCTCTTGCAGTCATCAGGGGTATCCTAAAATCTGCATGTATTCCCTACTGCTGCATTTTGAGCAATTTGTAAAGCATTTAACCATGTCTTACCTGCATTTTAAGGATTGTTAAGTTGGTGTTTATAATTGCGAATATGCAGTTGTTTTGGCGTAAGGGAAATTAAAGTTGTTTTTTGTTGTTTTTATACTAACTGTTCAGCTGTCCTAAGGGTAGATATGCTTCGTTATTATTTTACCTTGACTTTTTTTTTTTTAACACAGAAGCCAGCCACACATTTTCTGTTTATTTCTATGCATTGCACTTTATTTAATAAATTGACATAAGAGGAAATCTAACTTTAAACACCCCTCCCCCCCTTGAGCTGTATGTCTGTGTGGTAGTTGCTCATTCATTCATCCATCAGCATCAAAACAATACACAGTGTTCCCAAGGAAGGTTGTCATAGTGACTGTCCTTCAGAGAATATTCAAAGTTGAACTAAACATTCAGTACAAAGGAAAGGGTGGAGGAAGGGCACAGGAGGCTGACAACCCTGAGTATAGGCCTTTCATAATTTCTAGATGTTTATTACTTTCATGTCGCATTGTACTTATTTAAAACCACAGTCAAAACCCTCTTTTCTTCTTTCTCTTTTAACCCTACATCCTCAGTATCACCTCCCCCCCCCTGCTCTTTCACGGCAGAACAGATAGGAGCAGGCTGTATGTGTTGAAATGCAGTTTCATGTTACCTGCCTCCTATTGAGGCTCGAGACAATGGCCTGTTCACCTCCGCCCTCACAGCTCACTGCAGACCTGTGGGGAGGAAACTCACGCATACAACGCAACTCTAATAGACAATGCACAGTTTCTTTCTGGGTTTTAATTACCTCAGGTATCTATTGTCTTCCACTGTTATCTTTTTGTTCTGTTTTTCCCCTTACCTACCTGCCTAATGTTTACTAATTACTGCCATATCTCCTCCTCATTGTTTCTTCATTTTTACTTAATGCAAAAAAAAAGAAACCTTTCCAACTGCCACCTGTTCACTTTTCTGACATTTATGTAATATTATGGCTCTATTCTGCTAATATGAGTCAGGATTGTCATAAATTATAGTTGTGCTTTTATGTTTTGCTGGAGTTATGCAAGAATTGATGTACTCCATGCTGTTTTTTCCTCAATAGTGGGTGTCATATTTTGGAACATAACTCACCTGTCCTCTCAAATCTGTCTCTGCTGAGTTATTTTTGATGCTCCCACACAGACTTACAATCAGAAATTCAATCCAGCTGGTTGTTGCAAGGTGTTGTGATGGACAGGCCTCAGTTTATCATAATATTGGTACACTCCTCCTTGTTTGTTTGCATGTGGTGCCTGACCTTCTGTCTTCCATATGGCAGTCACTGATTTGGTAACATGCTGTGTGATCCTCTTGACAGATTGACTGTGCTAATAGCTGTCTCCCTCATATCACTGTACTGCATTTTAATCCTTTAATGTAGAGTATAAATTGGATTGGTCTCTCACCCACCCAAGTATGAATGAGCTGCATGTTGACAACATTGTTGACCAATGGGCTCATCAGTAGCAAACTGAGCGGTAGCCCTGACACTGTGGGAAGAGCAGCTGGGAAATCAAGTGCTCCCCTCCTCAAGGTGAAGTAAAGGTGAATGTTGGCGACGCAAAGCCTGGAAACACAGCTGTGTTTGGGTCCGTGGGCAGGATTGTCACGGAATTCCTCTCACTTTATCAGGCAGCAGTTTTAATTTGGGAAAAGGATCACACTCAGCCTAAAATATCTTATTTGACACCTTGGTAGACTCTCACATTGAAGTGTTGTTAGGGAGGCGAAAATAGGACGCATAATCACATTATGTTAGCAGCTGACATACAGAGAGGAAGGATATATATTTATATATACACGCACAACACACAGACAAAGTGATGACTAAAGAGATAGAAGCTCAGACATTAAAATGAACCCTTACACAGCATGAATTAAGCATTTGTTGAACATTTAGTCCCAGCTGTGCACTTGTGATTGAGCCTGATTTTTTTTTTTTTTTCTGTTTGACATGTGAGATGTGGTTCAGTATATACACACACCTACATATACTTCCAAAGTCATTCAGAATGCAACATCTGAAGGATTTTTGGTGAGCTTACTGCTAGGCCTGATAAAGAGGTACAAGGCCTCGGCATGCATAATGGACGATCGATCAAGACATTTCCTAAACACTGACCCAAGATCTGTCTGAAAATGTTTTCCCAAAGCCTCAGATTTACATTTTATGCTTGTACACTGACTGCAGATCAGTCACTATGGTCACCCAGCAGTGAAACCCAATATTACATGCAGAGCTAAAATAACATGCCCAGTACAATTACGGTGAGGAGCGATGGCACATAGAGCAAGAATGAAGAAGTCAGACAGAAAAAGAACTAGCAGCATAAAAAAAAAGCAGTCAAGGAAGAGCAGAATGAGCCAGAGGGATAAAAAGGATTTATTCCAAAATGAAAAGACAGGACAGGGCTATGGCACAGAGGGGAAAAAAAGAAAGTAAGTGAGCGATGCCGAGAGAAGGCAAGAGTGGTGGAGGTAGAGTGATGTGCAAAGCCCGAGCAGACAAAGCAGAGCCAGGAGCCGCAGGGGAGCTGGGTGTCTGTCAGCCATCCAGCCAGTAAGTTATTCAGTCACTTATTCAGTGGGTAGGAGCGATAGCAGTAGCAAAGGCAGTAAAGAAGCAGCAGTTATTTGTTTGGCTCTGGAGAGCTGTGTCCTTTCTGTCCACAGTAAACTGCCAGTTACAAGCAAGACTTTACTGACCTTAAATGGGTCCTGTGCCAAATGAAAACATGCGCTATCATAAAACCACGCTTATGCTTCATGGCCTTGCTCATTTTCTTCTTTTATGTTTTATGCTTTATACACCCTGGCTTTACACAGTTTCTGTATTTCTTCCAGTCCCAGTCAGTCTTTACTGCAGTTTTCTCTTTGACCCTTGCTTTTCTTCCCTCATTCGCTCTCTTTTCCTCTCTCCTGGGTCAGGTACAGTGTAGATGCTCGTGTTTATCAATAATGAAAAGATGAGAGGAGGAGGAGAGCACACTACTGTCGTTCTTACCCAGGGATAAATTATTCACCCAGTGGAGAGGAGTACCTCTCTTCCCTGATACTCTGAGTGTGTGTGTTTGTGTGGTTATGCTAGCAGTTGAAATGTGTGGAAATGTGTTTTGTCTCACCGTTACTGCACACACAGTATTTTGACTACCTAGCAAGTAATTTTTATCTCGTATGCATGGTTTTCCCTTACCTTGGCAAGTGTTAAATGATTAAGCAGTTTGTGTATGTTGTTGGTTTTAAGGCTCCTCCTGTTGTAACGTGTGATACACTGCAGTAAAAACAAGACACAAGAACACCATTTTTGTTTGATCCTTTTTCTTTCAGTTTGTTTGACCAGAAGAGCGTGTTCATTGTGAAATATTCAGTTTGTAGTATGTACCTCACTGAAACTGGAAGGGTGAGAGAGGTCCACAGTAATGCATTCACGGGCTATTGTGCATGTAATTTCATACCAAGGCCCCTGCAGTTAAATGACTGGGACCCCATTGAGGACTCTTCTGCTTTGCCAATTTCTACTTACTTCCACTCAAACATGTATATACTCTATAGACCTGGATATAAGTATCATGGCAGAGCTAAGGTCATGGTTCAGCTTGACACATGGCAGCTTTACAAGATGATGTGTAAATGAGTTTGAGCTTGAAATATAATTTAAAGGGGTTTGTAACTTCCCTAGTGGGTTTGTTTTCATTAAGAAGATATACTTAATTGAATTGGCAAATGCTTATTTTTGCAAATGATTTTCACTCAAGTCCTAGGGCGTGTTTGTTAAAATCAGGCAAATAAATAAGAGTATGCACCAGCATACAGATGCATGCATACATGCACAATTTTACACACACACACACACACACACACACACACACACACACACACACACACACACACACACACACACACACACACACCTCCCTGTACAGATTTCTCCTCCAGCTGTTCATTTCTCCTTGGCACTTTGAAGCCTGTTCATGTCTCCGGGTGTCCCTCCCTCCAAACCCCTTTTTCTCCTTCGCTCTCCTTCTGGTACATTTCTTGCGTTTGTGCCGCCCTTCCTCAATTCTGCCTGTGTTTGATTCTCCTTCTCAATCCACAGTCTGTGTTCAGTCAGTTATCAAATATTTCATCATGTCACTGTGAACAAAGTGAAATGTATCTCTCACTACTTCTTGCACCTTTTTTTCTTTGGCTCCTGTTGCATCACAAGGTTGTTTTTTTTTTTTTTTTTTTTTTACCTCCTGTCTCCTGTATGCAACCTCCCTGTAACACCCAACCTTTTTTTTTTTTTTTTTTTTTTTTTTAAACACTGCTTTTCTTTGTTATATTCCTTGGCAATTCAACCACACTTGTGATTTTTGGAGATGCTGTGTCATCTTTCAAACCTCTTCCTTTATCAAACCAACATGCTCATAGTATTTTTCTTCTCCATAGACAGTGAGGGCATGGATAGGTTATAATGGGTTGTCATTGGAGAAGTCCATAAGTGTGCAGTGGCTATCTCTAAATGTAGCTTTGCAATGTGGTATCGATTGGTCCTTATAGAGGGTGCAGAGGAAAGGTCAATGAGAAGACGAGACACATCTCAAGTCTTCATTTCCTAGTTTTATTCTTAGCTTGTCAAACTGGCTCGCCTGTCAAATCCAAGCTGCATTCTCACTCTGCTCCCTGAATACCAAAGTAGCCACAACTATGTGTCTATGTGTCTATACATGTGTATACATGTGTGTGCATGTATGCTTATATGGCTATATTGTGTTTGCATCTGTATATGAATAGTGTGTGTGAGAGGGAGAGAGAGAGAGTGAAGGTCAGAGGAAGTAGTGCAGGAACAATGTTGGGTAGCGGCAGCCAACAGCAGGTTCAGGCTGGGTTTGTTCCAGACTCAAGCTGGTAACGGCTATTACTACAATTCGGCAGCAGTCAGGATAAGACGCGCAGCCACAACAGCCTTTCTGTTTTGAATTGGACAGAATAATAGTAACAGCTACTCAAAAATTAATTTTAAAAGGCAGGTCGTTTTTAGTAGGATGATGTATAGCATGCCCGAGCTTTAATACACATTTGACTATGACCATTAGCGGGTTTAGAAGCTGGAAAAAGCATCTGACGAAGCAAGCAACAGAGCCCTAGATAAAATAAACAGTTGGCACCCAAATGACAGGCACTTCACTGAAAATTGCAATTTTACTGAGGTGGTAAACGTAACAAAAGAAACATTGGTCATAACCTGTTTTCCTCTAAAGACTAAATGTATAAAACAGTACAGTTAAGGTCATAACTGTTTGGATAATCATATATCTTGTCCTTGTAGCATTGATTTGAGATACTTCTTGCTGGTGTAGCCACCAGTGTTCTAGTCGAGATCACACCATCTGAGACCAAGACAAAACCAAGACTTTTATGAGTTGAGACCAAGACAAAGGCAGGTTGAGACTGAGACAAGACAAGGCCGTACATACAATGAAAAATTATTAGAAAAGTCAACAAAGTAAGAATTCTCTATTTGAATTTCCGGTAACAACGAAAAACAGTTTCTGCACTTTTTTTCAAAGCACCACAATGCAGGAAATCTCAAGTCTTAGTTTATTTTTCTGTCAAAAAAAAAAAAAAAAATCTAACATCCATCAATCAACAGCAGCTGTTTGATTCACAGAGTTACAGCATTAAAATGATGGAAACATACTGAGCCTCAATAAAATGCAATGACCACTCGAAAATGACCATGACCATCCAAAACAAAGCAATGAATATATATGTGCTTTTTTATCACAGATTTTTGTTCAATTTGGTTTTGCATGTCGTTTTACAGACATATTCTTTGTGGTTTTGGGAACCAAACTTTATTACTAGTGAGTTTGCAGACATCACTGCTAGTGAAGTCCTGATCTGGATTTTTTTGCTTCCAATATGATTTTTATTTTTTTGATAATTTTTGCTGATAACAATGGTTTTTATGATGAAATTAATATTTTTATTTATTTATTTATTTATTTATTTAATTTGCAGTCATCATTTATAGCCTATTATACTACTATTTTACTTGCGATTACAATTAGGCTGAATGTTAGCATAATTTTTCTAAATTCATACTGTGGGATACATTAGAACCTTTGACCAGCCAGTATTTGGCCCACAGGCTCATATGTTTGCCATCCCTGCTTACTGTGTCTATGGACAGGTCCGTCTACTCTAGATTATACGATCTTGAGACCAAGACTGATTTTGCGTACTGCAACACTAGTCGCCACATTATCCAGCTACACTGGGCATGACAATGGATATAAACACTAAGGACTATACTCCCACAACAGTAAGTAAGTACACTCGGAGATTCTTAAAACTGAAAGTCAGCACTTTAATCCCAGTCAATTCTCAATTTCAGATCTATTTGCTGAAGCACAGTACCAAAACTACACAAAATGTTTCACTGTCCCAATACTTAGAAACTGCGCTGTCCGCAAAACTACAGCTAAACGAATAATCACTGAACTGAATGAATAGTGTTCTCCTTGCCAACATTTCAAAAGGGGAAAAAAATATACCAAAAAATACAAAACAAAATATTGTGCATTGGGAGCCTACAGAGCTAGTATTTTGGCAGAGCTTTCAGTTAGAAACTATCCAAGGCCACAATCACACAGACACATTTATACTGAGCGTGCAATTGATCTAATAACTCACCCTTTATCATTTTTATTATTATTTTTAAGACTTGGAGGATGGTGTGTGTGTGTGTGTGTGTGTGTGTGTGTGTGTGTGTGTAGGGTATTGTTAAACTTACAATAAATATGTAATAACATGAACAATCAATGTTCATTTATTATTCAACAGAAATTTTAAATTGTAGAAGGTAGAAATCTGGAGGAAAAATGTGGATAAGTAACTATACAAAGAAATTCTCACTTTGCTCTGAGACGTATCACTATTGAAAAGCAAAGCCAAAGTATAACAGTTTGCGGGGGAGCAAGAGTCTAAATACCCTCAGACCTCTTCAATTACAGTGTGCTGAAAGGTTATTATGGGGTTTTTGCCTAGTGACACACCACACATACCCATTGAAGCTTTAATGTCTAGTCACTGATGTTCATGGTGAATCTGCTGTTACACCTTTGGCAATTTTGGCAAGTGAATGAAAGTGAATTGAAGTGGCATGAAACTTGCCCTTTTACACACTAATTCAGCATCACTGTATATTGCTGCTTATGTATTCATAGAGTGTAAATCACAAAGATGAGAAGATTATCTGGTTGCACATTAAAAGCTCAGAGTTGTTCTGAATGTAATTGTTGGACTGATTAAGTAGCTTCATTGTTTTTTTTGCGTTCACATTATTTTGCTGTTTAGTGAACACTTTGTAAGATATATATACTACAAAATGGTGACACTAGGCACACATAAACTTGTTTGCATTGTGTAATCCCACTGAAATAGACTTGTAAAGATTATATTTGAACAAGGAGGGTCAGAGAGAGCGTGTAGAAATAGATTCCATCAGGGCGGAATAGTGATGCTCCATGGTGCACTCTATACCGCTGGTATCAAAACTATTTTTCTTCAGGAGTGGAAAGGGTGGGCACAACAATAACAACAAGGAGTGAATAATGGAAATGGAGGAATTCACACAGACCTGGAAGAATAATGAAAGGCCAGAATGCTTATTGAGAGAGCCCAGAAAGACCCAAGGAAAACATATCCACTTTTTCTGTCTCCTTTTTCAAATAGACACACACACACACACACACACACACACACACACACACACACACACACATACATACACATAATGGTTTGCTAGGAACCAATCTTCAAGAACATGGAGAATGGGTAAGTTCCATTCTAGCCCACCTGACAGTGTATAGCCACTAGCTTGATGAAGTGGCGAAGAATCGGTGAGCTCTGAAGGCCATTAGATATTTTAGGTGATGGCCTGCGCTCTGTGTCCCCGGATGTTGTGCTTATTTCTCTGCTATAGTGGGGATCAAGCAGAGGACACGCATGCCATTAGGTTCCAGAGTCAGTGAGGCAGACAGACGCCGACCGATAAGTGTAAGCTCAAATGGAGCTGCGGAGAAAATTAGGATTTTGAGTACTTCTGATTCGCTCTCCTGCCTCCTTTCGCTCATTCAAACTGTTACACTGCGTTTTCTATTTCTATTCACAGCCAGTGTTTCTCACAAGGTCAGGTGTGGAGTCTACCCTGCTCCGCTCTCCACTTCCTGCTCCTCTTCTCATCTGCCTCTCTTCGCTCTGTTTCTCTACCTGTACCACCTTCCCTGCCTCTCCATTTTTAGTTTCTCCCACCTCATCTCTCTTGTCTCTTTTTCACCTACTTCTTCCCTCACTCCTATTTCTCTTTTCTGGATGTCTCTCTCTTTTGTCCCTCAGCTGTCTCCTATTAACCTTGTTTATAGCTCACACCGTCTCCCCTTCGAGATCCTCCTCCTCCTCTCAACACATATGCTCTCTCTTTCATTCTCTATTCCTGGCACTGTGTTCTCTTCACACCCTTTCATCCCCAGTTTTCCTTACACCTCCCACCCC
>JAPSES010000228.1:9711591-9775903 GCA_029822895.1 Maxillicosta whitleyi
CCCCCACCCCCGTTCTCATCCTTCATCATGTTGGCATTCCCAGCCAGTCTCTCAGCTCCTCCTTTCATCCTTCCATCTTCCTAGCACACATCCTTCCTTCCTGATTCATTTTTCTCTTCACAGACGAATGGTGGGAAATATGGAAATGTCAGCATGACCAGGCAGGGGATCAGAGCGGACTGTGTTAATATGGCAGGGCTGTCGCAGTGCCATCAGCATAATGTGTGTGTGTGTGTATGTGTGTGCGTGTGTGTGCATCACGCTCATCATGTGGGTGTTAAAGACATAATGATAGGTGACAGTACTTAGGACGGTGACATGTGACTACTTGAGGATGGGGGAAGCGGACAGTTTTTTCATGCATGCATTTGTTCATCTGGGCTTTTGATGGCATTTCTTGTATGTCACCTGCAGGCAGCAAAGCTACTGTAAAGTAGAGCAGCGGTGACACAAGGCTTCTGTTCTCGCTCTCCTCCCCTCCAACCCTTGCCTTTTCTCCCTGTGTCGCTCCTCTGTTTTCTTTTCGGTCTTACCCTTGAACTGTCTTTTATTCTCTAATTCCCTTAGTCCGTGTCTCACTCTGCCCCCCTTCTCTCTCTCTCTTTCTTATGTTTAATATGACCAATGCTCTCAAAATATTTATACTAGCAATTACTTTTTCAAATGCAGCCTTGCCTTAGCATTGTCAAGACTTTTTTGTGTTCATGTACATGCACACTCATGCACACGCCGACGTCTCCGCTCTGTGCTGGCTGTTCAAATGACACAGAGTCTTTGAGTCTTCAGGGCTGGGGTTTGGGGACTATCAAGAAAGATGGGGGCGTGCAAGTCTTGTCTGTGTCTTGTGTGTAATATTCATTTCCCTGTGGCTGTGTGGAGTCTCATAAGGCCAGCCTGTCTCTCATCTGAGCTCTGGCAGGGGTTGACCTGTGTTGGCTCTCCTCTTATTGCCTGTGAATGACAGACAACAGGCGCAGTTCTGCTCTGCCCACACATTAAGTGTAGACACAACCACACATGCTTGTGTGTACATGTACGTTTCCATATGCATGAATATTAAATGCACAGAACCAAATGTACAGCAGTGGAACATATCATCAATCCCACATTGTGTAAAGTGAACTTCTTGTTCAGTAAATTAAACTTACCATATGGTACTTCATCACATTTGATTATTTTTATCTTTCATATTCATGGAACTTCTTGCAAAGAAACACAACCAGCTCACATGAGATCATTTGAAGTAAAAAAAAAAAAAAAAAAGACTGAATGTTAAAACTAACAGTTCTTCAGAACAAAACATTTAAGGCTTCAAATGAGAATAGTATGCTATCAAATAAGCTGCGCTGTAATGTAAGCCCACTATTTTCAAGTTTTATTGGCTGTAAAGCTGCAGTCCTCCATATTTGTTTTTTGGGTTTTATTGTGGGGGGGCATAAATGGACAAAAAAATCCATAATTACTATTCAGCATATTGTAATTCAAGTGGTCTGAGATGACGTGAGTTCTACATCTACATATCTATTCACAGGCATAAGATGATGACACCGAAAACGCTTCCATTTCCAGCACCAGATGTAGGGGGTTGAATATGTGATTGAGACCTGTAATTCTGCTTGGGACTTTACTATTATTTACTATTACTATTAACTATTGATTTTGACTCTTGTGGCTTTAACAAGTTATAACAAGTTGTCCTACTGTCATCATCATGTTAACTTCCAATGGAGTTGAATTTACCAAAACACCACACATCCCAGTGTAGAAATGATATTGCCATTTATATATATATATATATATCCTGCCTCAGCAGCTCAAACCTAAGATTTGCATATGCATGTATTTATGCATACAAGTAGAATAAGTTACTCAGTATGCCAAGATGAGTAATCAAGGGTTTCATCAACCTTTGATCCTGTTTTCAGTTCCTTTACTACATCATTTACTAACCAGAGAATAGCTCCCTGTCCCAAAGCTCATCTGTACTTAATCAGCCAAGTTCATGTAGATTGATAAGGGTTACAGCTGGGTCTTTATCAAATGCTCAGGACAATTGAAAGCTTACAAGTCAGACTCTTGACAATAAATATGCCATTATATATATATATATATATATATATATATACACACACACACACACACATAGTAAATGTTTGTGCATGTAGCAGTGTGTGTCTACTTGGGCATGGTTTTGTATGTGTGTCAGAGAGAAAGAACAGAGTGAGCTTTTCCTCTTTCCAGCCCAATAAGGCTCTCTGCTGCTCCCACAGGCTGGTTAGCGGTTGTCCAGAGGTTCCTCCGTGGCTACAAGGGGGTTGTTTTGTGGTTGTAAATTGGGTTGGTCCTGGGAGAGCAAGTGTTATTCTAGGAAAGGCTTTTTTCCTCCACTTTCCCACTCAGTCTTTTGCTCATTCCTCCCTCTTCTGCATTGATACTGTAGCTCAGATTCCCCCAGAGAAGAGAAGGTGTGGTGTTTATTGCTTGTCAAAAGAGAAAGACAGCACTGCCCTTTACTCTTATCTCCAAGCCTATGGGTTTCATGTGGGTGGGTGTGTGTATGTGTGTTCCATCAACCCTCCAGATCATATTAGTTTCAACACAACAGCTTTAGCTCAGCACAAACTGGTGGAACTAGTTCTGCAAGTAATTGTTTGTCTTTGGGGAAATTGTGTTTCTGTTGTACGTGTGTAGCTGGCTGGTAAACACCTTGTGAGCACACACATTTGCACACTTAGCCGTGGCTGCGGACATTTTAAGTTGTGTATCCGCAGGTAATCCACTCTTACTTAAAACAGGTGCAATCTTGCTGACATACACTAATGCGCGCTTACTCATACAAGTAATTACATTTTCACAGAGACCTGGATTACACACACATATATGCGAGAACAGATTGTCGTCCTTAAGCTCCCTTACTCTTCTGTTTTTCACACACCCACTGACACGACATACCAAGAAAAGCATATTTATTTTGATTCTTTGCTGCTACACAGGAATGTGTCGGCACAGCAAATGGCAGGCTATAGAAAAGTATAACCCATCCAGATGATTTATGACCTAAGTGCAAAAAGAACTGGCTTTCCTCTTTTCCACCACACATCCTTTTTTTTTTATTTTTTTTTTTATTTGCCCACTCTGTCCATAAGCACAGTCACGGAGAGATACCAGACTCCTGGCCTACTTGCCTGAGTTCACTAATGCTGTCCTCTGTTGTACCAGACACTTCCACACTGTCCTCATTTATCATCAGTGGGCTTAGTCCCAACACAATTCCTCTGCCCCCTTTCCTTGTTTCCTCTCCACATTTGGAAAGGAAGGAAAGAGCACAGGTTAATATTTCTTTCTCTTTGTGTCTTAGGAGCATCAGGTCAGCGGGTCAAGGTGGAGCCAGAGGTGTTGTCATATCCTGGCCAGACGGTCACTCTGCGTTGTGCCTTCACTGATGCTACTGGGATCCAGCTCACAATGGTCATTATGCATTCTTTTATTTGTCTTTTCTATTAGTATTTGATTACGTTGTCATACCAGCACAGTTATATCAAGTCTAAACCATATTGGTGGTATGAAAATCTAATAACAACGTCTGGTTCGTCCTGAAACTGCAGTTCATTGTGCTGACTTGACACAATACAATTTGTTGAAATTGCTTCGGATGACAATTGCTCTCACATTTGAAGCTATTAAATGAATTCACAATTCTGTATTTGTAGAAACATACAGCTCGGAAAAATTGCATATGCCATTTATGCAACAACCTGATTCTGCAGGTGTTTACAATTTCGTCACCCAGGTGTAAAAGTGCAAATCATTACAGTGGAAATTCATGTGAAATTAGTATTTTGGTCCATGTTCCTTGTTTACGTATCACATTAAACCTTAATCTAACAAATCATAGCCCACAGACATAATCCTAAGGTTAGTAATAGCTTTTTTTAAAAATCACATTTAGGCTTAATGTTTTATTACTCCAAACAAACAATACTAAGCTTCATTTTGCTTTAGGGGATTGAATATGGTAATGGACACACTTCTTAGTCGCATCTCAATGAAGTGGGAAGAGCACAACTCTGCTTGGTTCCACTAAGAGCAGCTGAAAGAGAGCAAGTGCAGAGCCTAAAAAAACCCACATCCATATTCATACCTGCTCCAGTTATTTGATTGTGATGCTGCATAGACTGCCCTGTGGATTTTACAGCAAAATATGGATGCGTTAAAACGCTCTCCAGTGACACTTATCAGAGGCATGATAAATGATGCTTTTTCTCAGTCCACCGGTCTGGCCTGTCACTCTTTGCATCTTAACGACTGACCCTGTGTCTGCTTCACCACAGGTCACGTGGATCTACGAGCCTAAGGAGGGAGAAAGAATCAACATTGCTGTGTTTCACCCAAATTTTGATCCAAACTACCCAGATTCACCCCAAAAGGGCCGTGTCAGCTTCTCACCCAGTCCCCCCAACATTGCCAGTCCTTCAATTCAGATAACAGATGTTAGAATGACCGATGAGGGGAAGTACATCTGCGAGTATGCTACATACCCAAGTGGCAACGAACAAGGCATTACTAATTTGGTTATGCTGGGTAGGTAACAAACTTCATCTGCATGCTGTGTGTATGATGTGTGAACAGTCACACAAGATTTAAGGATCTAAGTGGCTTCAACAGGGTTTCTGTAGGTGCATAAAAATGTTTAAAAAAAAAATGTAATGCCGCGTAATCTGAATTTTAGCTTTTTAAATATCTGAAGTTTTGGACATTGAATGGGTATTTAAGTTAACATTGTTTTAATAAAGCTGTACTAATTTTAGTCTTACTTTTTGACATGCTAGGGAAAATATTGTATTGGTTACACTGTACTCAAATGACCAAACTAACTTGTCACAGAACCACTAATGCAGTGGTTCCCAACCTTTTTTCAGCCTGTGACCCCATTTTAACATCAAAAATTTCTGGTGACCCCAGGCATTCAAAACTGACACCTTTTTTTTTGGTTGCTAAAATTAATTAGTTTTTGATCATGTAATAGTTTGCTATACTATGTTGCAAATAAAGTTTCATTTTAGATGACGTTTAGTCTATATAATGTATATTATTATGGATGGAGGCAGAAAAGCCAGCTTCAGATTTCTGCACAAAAAGGGAATTTTGTTATCCTTGGTCAGGATATCAACAGTCAGTCCAGTTTGTATTTACAAGGATGACAATTAATACTGAACAAACACTAAATAAACTTTGAATTATGAAAAAGCTGCAGCGTCTGAAACCGACCACAGTGAACATGTGACAGATAAACAGTACCACAGTGAACATTTGACAGATAAACAGAACCACAGTGCTTCATTTTCAACTTCACAATTTGTCTTTTATGGATTGGGATTGTCTCTCAACTCACCATATATTTTTTATTGGTAAGTTTTTATTTTTATCAATTACTAAAAATTTCAGGCGACCCCATTTGAATTCCAGGCAACCCCATGTGGGGTCCTGACCCCAAGGTTGAAAAACACTGCACTAATGCAAACTGTAGACACTGACCACATATGGAGTACGCGGCATTACATGCTGAGTTTGCTGTGCTTGCAAATACCGGTGCTTTTCAAACGCAGTATAGTATCGTTTCAAATGCCTCAGTACCGCGCTACCAAATTGGTCCCATTATACTGTGCAACAGTAATATATATTTGAATGAATGAATGATCTGGGGGAAAGGGAAAAGCCAAAAGTAGAAGAACAAGGTCTATGTGAGGTGTTTATGTTAATATCACATTAATGAGCAAGAGATCAGGCTTGTGAATAACACATTTAGTGTTAAGTTGAGAACTGCAGAAAATAACAAGTTTGAAGACTTTCTCACCTATTGTAAGAACACATTCAAATTTGGAACTTTGTGTTGAAAGGCATTAGATGGGAAGTCATAAAATCATAAAGCCTTTGTGAAACACCACTTGCAAATGGCTGACACCACCCAACAGTGTTCTGTATTCACATAAGGAGCATCACCAAAGTCAGTTTCTGCTTCTCCTTCATACTCTTTAAATTTCACAATTGCGAGGGTAGATGTGAAGCAGCTCTTATGCTGTATTCATAATGGCCTTTGTTTAACTGACTGAAACCTGCAGAAACTCTGCTGAAGAGTATGAAGATGATGTGAAAAAAGGCTTTTTAGTCACTACATCCCAACACATCACCTATGACAGATTCTATCAGTCATTAACCATATATATGCAGAGTGCTATACACCTACTTCCCTTCCTAGGCTCTCTTCCACCCCCAAAGGTAGCATACAGGTTAAAAGCATGTCCAGCTACTCTTAATTGCTATTATAAGTGGCATTGTCAGATCAATTGTGTTCTTGTTAATGCAGTGGAACCATTGGTCTAACCTTGGCCCGGCACCAGTGTCTTCTTTGCCTCCCTCTTCTCTTCTAAAGGCATCATGCTTCCTTGCCTCCCCTTAGGCAATGTATTGATCTGGCTGCTTGTCATGCCTGGTGTCAGCTGCTGTCCTGCCTGCTATCCTCTGATCCCAAACGAGTATCACAGAGGGCAGTTGTGGAGGGAGAGAGGGAGAGTAGGACTGTTGAGGGCTGACAGAGATAATGTAGTGGTTTAGAAATAGTGCATGGGAATGCATTGCTCCATTCAGGGAAATTGTTTATCAATGGTGAGTGAGGGGATAGATTAAAGAAATGAAGGGGGAGAAAAAGAAGATTTAGGGTTTGGGTTTGCTATGTAATTGTTTATCAGTGTTTGTTCTGGAGAGAAAAGGCAGAGGTAGAGAGAGAGAGAGAGACTTTTTTGAGATTGAGGTTTTGGATTTGCTTTTGCTAGACTGGTGACTTAAATTGTTTATCGATAATAGTGCACATTATCTCTTCCCTCAGCTGCCTTATTTCCATTTTATCTATCTCTCCATCCTTTAATCTTCTCTCTGCCTCTCTGTGTCTTATCCTCTCTCCCCCCTCCATCCATCCATCTATCCATCAGCTAAGCCTCAGAATGCAGCGTCCATCGTAACAGTGGATGCGACCACTAAGCAGGTCGTTGTTGCACGCTGTGAGTCTTTGAACGGTCGCCCACCTGCCAAGATCTCCTGGGTCACTACAGCCAATGGCAATGCAACAATGGTGTCTAAGCCGGGTAATGACAACACCATGTCAATCACCAGCGAGTACCGCATGGTTCCCACAGCGGCTGACAACGCAAAGGACATCAGCTGTGTGGTGGAGCACAGGACGCTGGTCAAACCGGAGAGCTTCCCCATGAAGCTGGCAGTTCAATGTAAGACACCACACACAGAGCACCCAGAAGGCATTATTCCATCAACTGCTTTCCTGGTCACACTCTAACATGATGAGGTTTTGCCCATTTCAGACCTTGGAATGATTAATTGAAGTCAGTCTACTTTGCTGTTTTTTTTCTCTCCTCTCTGTCATTCACATGTTCCTCTATCAGATCCCCCTCAGGTGACAATAGCAGGTTATGACAGTAATTGGTACGTGGGTCGCACAAATGTTATCCTCACCTGCCAGGCTTCTGGGAATCCAGTTCCGACCACTGTCATGTGGAGAACGTGAGTATAGCACCCGCTGTGACCTCTGTGGGCACATTTCTTTTTTTTCTCTTTTCCAAATGTGTTTTTTCTTTCCTATTTCTCTTTCTTGCTCCCCCTCCTTAGCTGTTTTTCCTCTTTTTTCTTTCGTTTCCCTTCTTTACCCTTAATTCCCAGGTCCCAATCCTTACAGAGCTGCAATCAGCGCTTTTATTATTGCCACTACAGCCCCGCACTCTGATTGTGGAGATAGCCGTATAATTTCTCATAATGGACTCTGTGACTCAAGATTTAACCCTCGCATAATGAGAAACACAATATGACTCTCTCTCCCCATTTTTCCACATTATCAGCTATTAACATGACTGTGACAAATTTAAAAAAAAATACTGTGAGTCTGGAAACTTGAAATTGGGAAAGATGAGATTTTGGGTTGGGATCCAGTAGTTGTGATTTTTCTCCACTATGTGATAATGGATTGCCTTTTGAGGAAAAGGAAAACTGATTGGTTTTGCACTGCCGATCAAGATTAGTGGAATTTGATGACTTTGCACAATGCAGCATATTTCTGTAAAAGCCCAATCCTTCTCTATTTCTTTCTCGACTTGTTTACTTTTGACGTTTTTTTCCCTCCCTCTTCTGTCTTATGTCAATACACTCATGTCTCTGCAGGATGTCAGGAGAGATGCCGGACACAGTGGAGATCAAAGAAAATCAGTTGAAAGTTCTGAAGGTGGACGATGCAGTCAACACAACATTTGTCTGTGAGGTTAAGAACCGCATCGGGACCGGCAAGGACCAGGTCACAGTTTTAGTCAGAGGTAAGTTACAGAACTCAAACAAGCACAAACACAACCAAAACATGCACAAGAAGAAGTTAATCTATCCAGTATAAACATCAATAAACTTCAACATAAGGTCAAGGAAATATTTTTCAACATGCTTAAGAGAAAAATGTAAAAAGCTAGAAACGCTACAGTCAAGCAGATCTGTCTCTATTTTACAGATTTAGATTACCATAAGTTACTATTGTGAATGCTATCATATATTAAGTCATCTGCTGCTTATAAGTAACTTGAGTGCAATATGACTGATAAACTGCACAGTAAATGTGTCAGTCAAGGTCTGAACATCGCTGTAGTGAGCTGAAACATGCACACTGGGTGTCGTTTATTTAAACTTTCCCCTGATGTGTATATAAAAACATTTATATCTTCTGAATTGATGAACTGGAACCAAGTGCACTTTCATCACACATGCTGTACGTTCCTGGTGCTCCATGCTCTCCTGTCTTCCCCTGGGATGCACCTTGTTCCGCTTCACATGTCACATGACTACATACACATACACACACACACATACATACATACACATACACTCTCTGCTGAGGACTGTCTTGGGTGTGTAGTTCAGGGCTAGTTGGTCCAGCTGCTCTGTCCAGGGTGTATCTGTACATGTCTTAGTGTATGTGCATACATTTGCATGCAATCCTTTTGGGCTCTCATCTTCAACACGTAGTCTCTTTGACTCTTATTTTGTCCTCTGTCACTTTTCGGTGGGTCTTTGCATGCGCTCAATAACACTGTATAATAGAAGAGTCTATCCCTCAGTCTTACCCAAGGACTTTCCATCTAGCTTTGTTCATCAGATGGCATTTACAAAGGGGTGTCTCACTTGGTTTTCAGTACGAGTTCCCATTATGAGCGTTGCATACAGACAAGACCTTTTCACTGCTTTTCTTGTATTTTTCTGAAGTAAAGGAGCACATTTCACCCCTCTAAAAGCTCTGATCACAAAAATGAATGAGTATCTTCTCAACACTTCTGTTGGACGTCGGTAATGTCAAGAGAGACTAGAGAGCAGTGTTCATTAAAGAAGATCAGACCACTGCCACTTAAGAAACATTTTCCAGGAAACAACACTGTTGACTTTGAAATCAAGTGGATTTCATTATCACCTTGTGTTTAGCTGATACATGACCAAATCAGCTGTGTTGTGCTTGTTTATGGTTTTGTATGCTTAATATATACAGTCTGATTTATGCTTCATACCATCACAGGTTTTACAGTTAAGATGTGTTCCATTTACTTTGGATGTTGCATGTTGGAGCTGGGAATGACGTCGAACCAGAGTTCACTCCATTCCACTACAAGTCAGAAAATCAATAGCAATACCAGTTCTAGCCAGGTTAGCCATTGGAAGCATAATCACAAATACTGAAGCAACATGTCCACAGATGGAGGTTGGACATTTCTGTGGGTGTAAGACAGAAATGCTCATTTACAGTTTATGACTACACCTTTCACGACTGTTGATGTATGTACCTGCCATCATGAATCTGGAATTTGGTCATCGGGGATGTTGGTCTGGCTTTCTGAGTCAGACATCTGACTTCCAGAGTATTCTATCCTAAAATTTCCAAAAGGTAATTCAAATTCTGACCTGTAAGTTAGAATGGAATGTACAGTTAAACCCTCCAGAATAGCTAAAACAGAGAACAGCCCATACTACTTCTCCTTTTTGTGCCTCAATAGTTTTAGCTGCACCCCATCAGGGGTTATTCCTGTATTTCACCTCATGCAATATACATCCTCTTTACTCTCCTGCTGCTTGCCTGCACTTAACCGGAAGTTATTTTTTGCTGACTTGGTAGAAATCTTGCCCATAATGGGTAAAAAGTGCATTTCTTTGATGGCTCCATTTTTAAGAGACACCCGGCTCCCTCATGCCCTAATTTTTTTTTTTTTTTTTTGTATCCCTTTTGCTCAGTCTCCATTTCTTTTTTCTTTCTTTAGTTCTCCCCCCCCCATCTTTTTTCAAGTCCCTTGGCTCCTTATGGTGCCACAGCATGCGTCACTACTCCTCTGGGGCCATTCTGTACAGCTACATAGTAGTATATCTGGCTTCTGTAGCACAAAGCATGTCACCATTTCCTGCTGTGTATTACAAGCACCAAACAAGGAAGGTACAAAGAACTGGGGAGCAGATAGAAGAACATGGTGGTTTCTGCTTTTAGACTAAAAAGCCACAGAATGTGTACCAGGATAAATCTGTGCCAGCATGTCACTCAGAGGGGAAGAGAGGAAAGGCATAAGGGATGGAGGGAGAGAGCTGATGCTGACGGCATTTAAAAGTCCCATGGGAATCTTGTGCCACTGCATCCTATCTCCACCGCTGCTGGACTCCACTATCTCTCAGCATAGCGTGTGTGTCTGTCTGTCTTCAAGCCTCTCAGAGCGGATCAGTCACCCTTTGCTGCTTCAGCTCCTGGCTGCTTCCCTCGTCATTCCACCATCCGCTCCCCTGTCGCTCTGTCTTTTATCCTACATTTCCACTTCACTCCCATTCTTCACCTCACTTTTCCTTCCTCTCCTTTCCTTCTTTTTTTCTTCCCTTTTGGTCTTTTCCTGTGTTGTACTTCCCACAGTTTCCTCGTCATCTCCCTCCTCCATCTCTTCTTGTTCACTTTTCACGTTCGACCACCTCCTCCCTCCTTCCCACTCTTCTCTTACTCACTCGCAGAGGAGAGGAGGAGGAGGATAAAATGTGAGCTAAATTTGCCAACAGTTAAGAGGTGAATGAGGCAACCGGCAAGTGTCAAAGTGAAGGAGTTTTGTAGAAAGCAGGGAGATGGAGTTCAGTCTTTTATGCTCAGAAAGGAATTAGACCTTAAGGAGAGGGTGATAGCTGAACAGAGGAAGTGAAAAATGTGGAATGATTCCAGATGGGGGTGTGATGCAGACCTGTGGAGACTAATGTGAATGCGTGTAGACAAACGGGGCTAAGAGGGGCCGACAGGCGTGAAATGGCCAGCACCTGCTACATAGCATGTCCCCCCCACCCCCTCCACACACACTACTCTACCCCACAGCTGCATGACACACACAAACACACACACACAGATCTACATACTAGTATGTGTCTGTGTGGGTGTTTTTTTTTCTTCTGTCCTCTGCCCTCAGTCTTGTCCTGTGCACCTGGAGGCAGAGAGAGGGGTGGATGTCCTCTCTTCTCCTTGCCTCTCCTCCTCTCATCTTCGATCCTGCTGCTTAGTCACATGCACAAACATATCCTATCCTGCTCTCCCCTCTCGCTTTCTTTCGATTTATCTCTCCTTCACTATCTCTTTCGAAGCAGTTTGCTCTTTTTATTGCATCTCTCATCCTCTCAGTTAGCATATGCTCTCTCCTCATCCCCCTTATCTCTCTCAGGTTGTCTTTCAGCCTCCGCAAGTCTGGCGCTGATCTCCCCTGCTCAGATGAGACTTCTGCCCCTAGCATTCTCTCTTTTCTCTCTCCTTCTCATTCCCATGCTATCTTGCTTTCCCTCTCTAAGCTTAACTCTTAAATACCAGTAGCTCTTCCTTAATCACAGCTTAGTGGTCTCCATCCTTCCAACTATCCCTCCATCCCAGGCTCTTCTCAGGGGGGTTCTTGTGAGGCTAACCCAGATTCTCTCCATCTTCAATCTTGTTTTCCTCCAATCATACCTTACACTGGAGGCTCCTCTGAAGCTCAAAAAAGTTTAAGGTTCAATATTTAACATTCTCCTGCACTTATGTGAAGTTTCCACTGAAATCAGTTTTGTGCTGGGAGCTGGTTGCTTGTTGACTCCACATCTAACTCACATTTTTAAGCTAAACACCATCTAAGCTAACAGCATCCATAATAACAACCTGTTTGATTATTTGTATGCAGAGGACTCAGATGGTTTTTCAGTTAAAATCCTTTTGCTCACAAGTGCCTCAGTGCCTTCTCCTCTGCTTCTCAAGCACCAGCAATACTGTACAACACTAACCACCATTTGCTTAGAAAAGGAGTTTGGTAAAGGCAACAAGATAAACACATATGTGTACACAGATCTTTCATGTAGAACTTATAAATGCCTCTGGTTGTATTCATAAACAGTCTTGAGGCACACCTCAGTTCAACAGAAGAAATATTTCCTCCCAATTCTGTACATTCGCTCCTATTTTCAGACTCATCGAGAGAGACAGTTCAAGGGCAAGGGGCTCGGCCATTTTTCTCCACTGAGTTTGTGTGTTTGAGGGAGAGTGGGTGTGTGTCTGTCTGTCTGCATCTGTCTGTGCCTGTCAGTGTGTGTCTCCGGCCATGCGAAAACAGCCAGAGAACAGGTCTGATGGAGCCAAGTCTCCCTCCAGCCTCCTGCTGGCCCCCTGCCCACCCCTCATTAGCACACACTTACACACAACAGATACACACACACATACACCCACACACAATGGACACACAGTGCCCTGTTCAATAACTTAACATGCTGACAGAGAATACTACTTAGCTATGCTTTAGGTGCAGCCCAACCCAGCATCGGACTACTGATGGCCATAATGGTGTGTGTGTGTGTGTGTGTGTGTCTGTGTGTGTGTGTGTGTGTGAGTGTGTGTATGTGACTTTGCATGTTTTTGGGAGGCTGCAGTACATGTTACTTCTGCTCCATCTCTCTCATTACTTGCGGTCACTTGGAGCTTACGGTCGTGCTGGACGTGACTTCATAAGAAGCATGCTGTTTCTTGGCTTCAGCAGTATGGTCTGTTTGTGTGTGTTTGGAGACCTGATAGTTACTGCAGTTTTGCATGTTTGTTCTATATTTTTTCTTTTGCTGTTATTCACACAACATGCATTTTGCATTTTTTTGCTGGCTCATCTAGCAGCACGGCCTCTTCTCACCCACTTAAATAAATTCCAGTGGATCTCTGTTAGGATGTGTCTGGGTCTGTAGTGGGACTGTGGTGGGAGCCTGGGGTGGCTCCCTTACATCTCTCTCTTGAATGTTTTAAGTGTTATCTCCAGAAGGGTAGAATAAAACATGAATTATCATCCACAAAAGGATTTAACAGCGCAGACTTTAACAAAGACATTTGGAACTGACTTAAGCAAAGCATTAAAAATAATTGGATGAGAGGAATTGGGGAGAATTTGCATTTAAATTTTAGTGTAATTCCTTTTGATGTGACTAAAATGTGTGGCAGCATCCAGTCCTCAGTTCGCACAGAGATTGTTGCTACATTGCATGGGACTGAGCTCCATGGAACCTGAGGTGATAATGCATTTCTTGTGTTCCTGTTACAAGTGGACACCAAGGGCTGGCTCTCACTCATGTGTGTGAACAGGGATGTTTAGCAGCACTTGGGGGGAAATCGAAAAGAGACTTTGTGGTTGAGGAGGCTGCTGGGAGACACAGAAAGATAGGGGGGGAAAAAACACATCACATAAATTTTGTCTCTAGGCTTATGCTTCAAGACAAGAAGGGAGCATGAGAGCTGAGAGAAGTTAAAGGATGATAGAAATAAAAAAAGCAAATTGGAGAGATTGCAAGGAAATGGGTTTAGAGAAGATGGGAAGTGTGTCTGCAGGAGACAGCTCACGAAGTGGAGAGAGAGATGGAGATCCATCCTAAAGAGTGAGAGATGGATGGATAAGTGTAGTAGTGGAGGAGGCAAAAAAAGAGTACAGAGCGCAGGTGTAGACTACAGCAGACTATTTCCTATTTCCTCTCTTGACAAGAATCAGTGTTACAAGAGTAATTCTGTCAGCTCTCTGTACACTTAACAAGAGGGGACGGCTTCTGTTGGATTTTAAATGGGAATGACAATAAGAATAGGGCTGATTCGCTACTTTCAAATTTAGGCAGGGATTTCAGCTGCAGCGTCTACTGGTTAATCCTCTGCAGCGCCTGGCGAAAGTGCAGAGAGTGGAAAGGAAAGCTTGAGCAACAGAATGGATGTTCAGCTCAGCCAAGGCTTCTTGATCATTTTCAACCCAGGATGGAAATTAAAAATTCATTTGCTCACCTAGATCTATGGGATTTTAGTGTGCAGCTCTAACCTAAAGTAAGGAGTACTTTAAAATAATAGGCAGCTAAAGAGTCTAATATAGAGGTAGGGAATAGTATTGATGCAGCAATGCGCTGGGTCAAAGGACAGAGGTTGTTGTACACTGCCTGTTGAGGCAGATATTTGCGATGTGATATTGAGCAATATAATTTAACACGTGTAGGATGGTTATGCTGTGAGATGATTATTATTGTGGCCAATATACTGTGATGGCATCATATCTTGAGCAACTCCTGCCGTTTATCATCACTTCAAGGTAACCTAAATCGATTAAAAATATGGCATTGAATTAAAAGAAACATGGTTGTTAAAGCATTAAGCTGTATCTTTCCCATTGTACTTCAGACCTGTGAAGTGGGCAACTTAAATAAATAAAAACATATTTATGCTGCATATTCATCTCATAAAATTGCTTTTTTTTATATTAAATTTTAATGTGTATAATGGAGTCTACATATTTTCTTTCCATATGCAGTGTCATTTACAGAACAGTTTTACTCAAGTGCTTTACAGCACAGACAATATAGACAACAGGGGTGGAGCTGACCTTTAACTCTACTATTGTTACTGTCATACTCCCTGTCTGCTAAGTTATAGAGGATAACCAGATGGGGAAAATGGTCACAGCGGGATCTGTCTTTTGGGAGTTATCATGGAGTCTGAAAGCACTTAGAGCCCTGAACCCATGGCCCATAAAGCCTGTGCAATAGCAATAACACTGTTATGATGTTTCTGTTGGCTTTACTCACTTTTAGTGTCGTAACCAGGTCTGGGATTTATCAATACTTCTGGAGTACCAACGTTTTCTCATTGCATTGAAAGCTGGCTCTGATTGCTTGCTCAGAGCCCCAATCTAGTTTGCTTATTTTCTAATATTTTGTATTTATTCAGGGAAAACACCATATATCTGCACCCCTGATTTAACTCTTGAAATATAAAAAAGCCTCATTTTAATAAATAGGAAAAAATGACTTTGCTGAAAAACATGTTTATATTCTTCAAAGTAGAGAATCAAGAAAAGCATTATTTTGCTTCTGGTGCTGATACTTGGGTACATTTCTGCCACAGCTATCAAAAATTTTCAAATAATACCCAGCCTTAGTCTGTGGTTGTTTGCAAAAGCAGCTCTGTCTGTGGCTGTTCAAATACCTGCCGCTAAAAAAAAACATGCTTGTATCATTGCAGAGGGATGCCACAGGAGAGGAAATCAGAGTTCAGAGAACGAACAATATATTGCTGACAAGTCGTACTTCAGAGCCGTCATTTAGTCGTCACTACTCTTCAGTCCTGTGTTTAATGCACAGTAACACTCTTTGGTGAAATGCTAGTTTTGCTTATGCCCGCTGTACTCTTGGAAAGCCTTTGTTTACTTCAACAAAGCATAAATCAGCTTTGTTTCATGTGTATACCTATATAATAGTAAAGGATTGATTATTTGATCTGATATTCATATTTGTCTCATTATACTGGCACCCGTACTTCTTCCTAAAACTGTAAATGTGCTACTTTTGCTCTGATGCAGTCATCTTTCATGTTATTTGATTGGCTGCTCATCAAGTGTAAAGGCCTATTAACACTGAAATGGAAAAAAAAAAAAAAATACTAGGAATTTGTTCATTATTAGAATAATTATCTAGAATTTAAGCAGATAACTGTGAAAACTGACTCTAAATATCATTGAAATACACTGAGTTGTGCTTCATTTCATTTGACAGTCAGCTTGAAGGGTTTTCAGTAAAGTTTTCAGCTCGATTTTATTCTAAATGTTCACACCCAGAATGGCTGTTTCTGAAAATATTGTTTCCAAATGTCGGTTACTGCCCTCCTTCATTACTAATAATTGGTATTTGTATGAGCTCTAACAAAAACCATCTCAGTCGACCTCTAATGTGCGCTATGGCAGTTATGATTTAACCAACCATGACTGAGTGAAAATGGACACGCATATAGGACCGACATGCACTCGAGCAGCGCTCGTGGTTAAGAGAAGCAGAAAGGGGTGCCAATCTGTCCCCCGCTCTACGTTCGTGGCTTCCAGGAGGAGTTGTCAGTCTGCTGTGTCACTTTGTCACTCACTCACACTGCCGCCGCCACCTCCTTTTCCTCCTCCTCTTTTTTTTCATCTAATTTCCACCCACTCCTCCACCCATCATTTATTTCACTCTGCATGGCCTCTACCTGTTCTGCCCCACCCGCACATGCCATTCTCCACTACTTCGAAAAGTGCATGTGTCTTGCACTTTTATTTCTTCTTTCCCTCATCCTTGTGATTTGTGGTGACCAGAGAGAGAGAGAGAGAGAGAAAAGCCTTGTACAGACCCTGGCTGTTGAAGGGCAACGCAGGGGGAAATGTAGCTGAGACGTTGTGACGTGGCTGTGGGAATGGGGACAAGAGCAGCTCTGAGGGAGAGGAGGAAATGTCACTGTAGCACGGTGTTCAACACACACACACACTGACACACACTTTGGACTGCACTGACACCTCAGCATTCTTATACACCACTCTGAATACAGTTCAGACCCACACCACTGACACAATCCAACCCCTGCCTTCTCTCTGTGTTTCCTCCTTTTTCCTTGACACTGTCCTTTCCTGACTCTCCTCTATTCTTTCCCTTGCCCTCCCTCCTGGTTTCACACTGTTGTCTTTTTTTTCCCCTCTCTCAACCATATTCCTTTTTCTTTTTCTCTCCTCCCTGCCTCCTTTCCCTCCTACAGAGCCCTCAGTGATCCCATCCAATGCTGGCGTGGTGGCAGGAGCTGTGATTGGCTCCCTGCTGGCCCTCCTTTTGGTCTCCGCTCTCATCGCTGTGCTTGTCACCCGCAGCCGGAGGCAGCAGCAGGGTTACCGAGCAAATGGCGGGAGTGACATGAAGACACGCATATTCGGTGGTGGAAAGAAGGCCAGCAAAAATGGCACAGGTGGAGGCACGGGTAGTGGTGGAGTAGGAGGTGGTAATAACAACGGCCCCATCTATGTTTACAACGAGAGTTCATCCCACCAAGGCCTCGGGGAGAAGAACAATCACCACCAGCCTCTTACCATGGGGGGCCGGCCCGAAGTTGTTGCCACTACCCCCACTGCCCAAGACATCCTACTAAGCAACGAATTAGATGATGCAGAGAGGAGGAAGTTTGACGATCTGGAGGAGGACGAGAGGTATGACCACTTCACCGGAGGAGGCCCGATCCTTCAGCTTCGCCCCCCTCACGACCGGGACGAAATGATTGGAGATTACATGGATGATGACATGGAGTCTCAACGGGATGGCTCTGTCATCTCACGGACTGCTGTCTACGTATAGAAGAGGGTTGGAGAAAAAAGAGGCATGGAGGGATTCCTCCTGAGGATATGTGGCTCTGGGGTCTCATCCCTGTCAGATTGAAAGGAGAAAATTTAACCATTTAAATTTTTTTTTTATTGCTTTTAAATAGCCTAATTTTAATCACAGTGTGGCCCCAGAATGAACTGAATGAACAGGAGAGTGTGGGGGGTATTCTGAAAGAAATGAGGCTGGTAGCCCTTAAAAAAAAACAACAACACAGAAAAGACAAAAAAAAAAAAAAGAACTGAAAATCAGACACAATAGAAACAACCTGTCTCACACAGCTTTTGCTCATCCTATTGCTATCACTGGGACCTTGACAAGGACTCTTGACAGACAGACTAAAAGAGAGAAACTATGTAGTGTGGGAGGAGGAGGATAATGCATCATGATATGAGCTTGGCTGTAGAGGAAGCACCTCACTCGCATATTCACTCTTATCTTCACCAAAACAGTAAGACATGTGAGGTGTTGTCAAAACGGTTGCGTATTGGCTGCTATTCTCAGTCCTCCTTTGGGAGAAGCTTTGTTTTCTTAATGCATTGTCGCCGTGACAACTGATGGGTAGTTAGCAACTTGTCATGGTTTGAGATGCAGGTAAAGACAATAACCATCAGGTATTTTCAAGAAGAGAAAAGTGTATTTACTCTTGTCTGCTGTGCCAGGTACTTGGCAAATTCAGTTTTCTGCTCGCCATACTTTACTTTCAAACAAAAAAAAAAACTTCAGTGACATTCTTAAATATATGAAATGTCAAAAAGTAAAAAAAAAAAAGAAAAAGAAGTCCTTATGTGATGTATAAATACAAGAGTGGCGTGAGTTGAAGTTTGCAAAGCTTGAGTTTCCAGTAAGTTCTTAACAAGGTATTCACATGCAAACTTTAGTACTGTGCCTAGAGGGAAGACGGTAAACAAGAGATGAAGGAATGAGGTGTAGCTGATCTGACAGGGTCAAAGGATGCAAAGAGGGATGCAGGAGGCTGGAGATCTAAAAAGGAGCACGTCTCTTCTTTTCTCTTCCTCCTCATCCCCGTCTCTTCAGAGCGCTCCTGACAGGAGGAGCTTGATTGGTAATGAGCCGTGAAGTCGCTCGCTTAGCCAGGACCAACAGATTGCCACCACTTATCGTTTATGACGTGGCGATTCCTCCCCCGCCCATCTCTATCTCTCTATCATCCGACCCTGTCTCTCGCTCTCTCTCTCTTCATCCCTCTCTCCAAGTGTTTATGGGGAGTTTATGATTTATCCAGGCCAGTGTCGAGGTCAGGGCTACAGAGAGCATGGGAGTATTTTACGACTCTTGATGTGTCAAACGCCCCGCTTACTCTATTCCATCCAGGTCTGCCCTGACATGGCAGGACTGACTAATCCACCTGGAGTGGCCATGCTCACTCCACTGCATGGACATTTTTGTCACTTGAGAAGTACCACGTCCTTCTGTACTTTAGCAAATGGTCGGAAGTAACAGGACCTCACCTTCAAAATCTGACCGGGAAAGGGTTGATAGATTTTCAATGAGAACATGTAATATTTCTTTTCCATTAGCGGATGTTGTTAAGGGTAGTAAATTGATCGGGAGATGTATAAAGTTGCATACACGGTGAAGCTATGGGAGTCATATTGACTAACAGGCTACAAGCAGTGAAACAGCCCTTTATGGTGCAGCTTTTAAAGCTGATTGTCTCCTGACTGTTAATTTATCTTTCTAACGAGCCACCGGAGGCCTGCTCCGTGGCTACTGTACTCCGCTGTATTTCAGGCGTACTGTGTACATTTGCATACATCAGTGTTTCTAAGCAGCCACGGGATGACTGTGATTGACAATCTCTGAGAGAACTGTAGCTCCTTTAATCGTGCTTTTCTTGGCCTTCAAACCAACTGCCCTTTCACCCACTTGGATTCAGTTCGGAGTCCTGCTCCACTGACCCCTCGCGAGGCCCAGCTGAGACCTGGGCTGCAGTCAGCTGCAGGTCAAACAGCGAGTTATAGCCAAAGGCAAGGATGGTTACCCACACTTCATAACGCAACTGTTGTTAACCTTGAGATATAGTTGTGAGAAACCTTCTCATGTCCTTATACGGGTGAGATGGTCTTTGTTTCATTGTGATGGCTGTTAACCTTCAGAGAGGTGGAGAGAGAGAGCGGGAGAGACACAGGAGGCAGATGACAAAAATAGAGACAGCATTCAGTGTTTGAGCACCGTCTGGCATATTGTAAGCCAAGTGTGTTCAATAGGATTATCGTCTAATGGCCTTAGCTTATACATAAATGTAACTCCTGTCAACCTGAGGTACAGTAAATTTACTGAACACAGCTGATTTGTCACAACCACTTAAAATAAAAATATACTACTTATTTTTGCACTTGTGTGTCACAGCTACAGAGTAATAGGTGTGTAAGATTTGGTTTTGGGGTTAAAATACTGAAAAGGGACAAATCGTTGTATGTACATTTTGGTGTGAGGTATATGTGTACTATACATGTAAGCATCTTTATTTTTCTTGTGAAAATGTGGATATTTATGAATATGTAAATATCAGATTGATGGAGCCAGTGTTGCCAGGGTTTTGGGACAAAAAAGAAGGCGACCTGATGAAGCCTGAAGTTCATATGTCTGAGGGCATTCAGAATGTAATTTTTAGTCTAATAATATCTCAGTGGTTTGGGTGTCAAAACATCCTGAACTGACTGAGTTTAGTTTATGTAAAGGAAAGCGTTCATTTGTTTTTTGGGGGAAATTATATATACTTTTATAACTTTTTTTCTCCTTTTGTTAAAGTTAGCATTTCCTGCATTTCCACACAATAAGCACACTATATTTTTTTGCACAATTGGCTTCGCCTTCCCCTTGACAGACATTCTGCACAATACAAAAATACACACACACACAAGCATACACACATAATTTATCAGGTAGACCGTAACCACACATGCGACTGTGTTGCATCTGATTCAGTGTAAAGTTGCATGTGTAGCTGTGTATAAAATTGTGTGTCAGTGTGTATAATTGTAACGCTTTGGGACATCTTTCACTGCCATCTTGGGGGGGGTTGTAACCTTAGTAGCCACCCAGTCATCAGTAGAGAACTGGCAATCTGAAGATTTTATTGTGCATTTCTCAGACACACACACACTCATACTGTACATAGTATATATACAGAATGCAGAGAAATATTCACCCACGCACAAACAGTCACTCTCATTATGCTCACTCCCACAGCCAAACTGCGTAGAAGACACCTCATACCTGACAACTCTGCCATATCCTGACATAAGCCCACACAAATGCGCTCGTATTGCACACAAAAACACACACACACATACACACACACATACTCGCTTGGAAACACTTCTTACTTCTCTGCTTCTTGCTCAGTGGCTCTGTCAGGACAAATACTGTGTCCTGTTACTGTGGAGAGAACCGCAGCATGATTTGTCCCATGCTCCACCAGTTTCTAATCCCAAATAGTCCAACTCCTTCCCGAAACAATGACCATGTAGAATAAAGATGACTACACACTGTTGGACACACACCTTTCACCCAATGTCAAAGATGCAGGCTTTTTAGGAAGTTGTTTGCCTATGCCGTTTTTCTTCTACTCGGGGAAATATAGCTTTCATGAAATGCCACAGCGCTGACCTCCTCCCCCTCTCAGGTCCCTTTAAAAGCTTTTAGTGAGTCGCAACTTCCTACTCATATCCAAAATGTTGTTTTCAACTTCTCTCACTTCACCCACCTCCGTCACTGCGATCGCCTCCACAGACACAGACACCGTTGCCACCCACTTTTGGCACCCAAGTAAGGCTTGTCAGGCAAAATGCTTTTAAAGAAATTCACGGTCCAGGTCTAGCACAAGGTTAAATACACAAAATGGCCAATATTTTATTTTCCTCAAGAAAGCCATTTCTTTCTTTAGCTCGAAATATCTGATGACTAATCAAAGCCTTAACATCTCACTTGCATTAAAAAAGAAAACCTCCAGTGTAAATAGTATAAATATATAAATATGTAGCAGAGAAAAGAATTACTAATTTATGGTGTCACGTTTGTGTATTTCTCAGTGACAGCAAGCATGAAGGATTTTTTTTTCTCCTTTTACAGATTCTCCTCTTTTCTGTTATTTTGCAGTGCTTTATAATTTATGTTTTCTGAGTGCTTTATTCTTGACTGCTGCGCTGTGATTGCTGCCAAACCTGGCAAATGTGCTTCTTCTATACAAATGAACTGTACACACAACAAAAAGTCTTACCCCAAATGTGCATTTTATTGACTTCTCTGTGTAAAAGTTGTTTCTTTTTTTGTATTTTTTAATTTTGTTCTTATTTTGTTCTTTAAAATGAAAAAAAACTTGGAGTTGTTGTCACCATTTGTCATGTCTTTCTATTTTTTTCGTATTTGGTTGCTATTAAAGATTTCTTGATTTTTGAAATGTTCCAGTGTTGCTGTGTTTTAGTATCTGTTTCCCTTTTGTCTTCCCTCTGTCTCTTAAACACTTGAGGTTTGCTGGATGATCGAGGAGCTAGATTGAAGAGAAGCGGCAGTCATTGATTCTCTCTGATTACATTTATAGATTAATTGATCGGGATATGAAGTGGCCTCTCAGTCTCTTGTCACCCATCCCTCACACTCCAGACACACCACCCTGCTTTTTCTCACTCTCATTTCCTGGTCAGGGTGTTTGTCTCATTCCAGTTCTGATAAATCTGTGTGTGTGTGTGTCAACAGGGCCGTGATAACAGGCTTATGGGAAACTGAGCCCTGGAATAGAGGAAGCCATTTTGTGGATTACAATTGTTCTATTCAAACTCCTCCTCCTCACAGTCTTTGATATCTATAAGTGTTCTGGTTGGCTGAAATAAACTGGCTGCCTTAGTAACAGGTATGTAGGAGTCTCCTGTAGTTCCCTTTAATGGGCATTTTTCCCCCTATCGGTATTTTAAGCAGGGAATACAATGAAGGGTGACAATTTTATGTCGAGGTGCCTACAAATAGTCATTCTATTCAGCCGGTTTGCAACACCTTTCAAGCAAAGGTAGCACACATAGAAAAAGCTATAGTTGAGGAATGTGGTGTTGGAGCTTCAGTGGTTTTCCTGGAGAGAGGCAGTTTGTGTTTTCAGTTGGGGAATGTGCAGGCCAAGCCGAAGCCCTGTGAATGGAGCGCCTCTCAAAGGCTGCATTGTCTGAACTCTGACTAAACCAAACTGATTTGGTAAAATTTTAACACAAGGGAAAGAAGAGGGGATATCAGAGAGAGAGAGAGAGAGTGTGTGTGTATGTGTGTAGGTTCATGTGTGAGTGTGCATGTGTGTTCACGCATGCATGCACACCTGCCCAATTTGGAAACATACTAGAAACCCCCTCTGTGCCCCCACAAAATGACACATTGAAGTTCTGCTGTTAACATCCCCACGATGGTGACAGTTGGTTTATGGCAGTTATGGCAGTGTGTCCTCGCTGTTCGCCTGGTTCTTTGATGCCGTCATGTATCTGTGTGTCATCCTGGCTCCTTGTCACAGTTCATTTTTGTTGCAGGCTTCTTCTGTCAATGCACAGCTATTTACTGTGAGTCCAGCCCACCATCTGGCTTCTCTAATTGCTTTGGATTTGAGACCGGCAAGATACCAAGCACTTACACACATAGAAATACTCTTCTACACACAGACCCACTCAGATTCTTTTGGTTTTCTAGTTGAATGTAAAAGATTCCAGCACAGTAAGGCTTTTAATCCTTAGCCACAGTAGGAATAAAAGCTCATGCAACATTTGCCATTTCCACACACAAAGGTAGCAAACTCATGTGAAAGCAGTGACCCTGTAATACAGAACCTGGCCTATTTGAGCTCCAAGCAAATAACCTGGATCTGAAGCCAAAGTGACAGCAGCTACGCCGAGCTCTACTGCTGTGTTCAACATTAGCTTACAGTGATGAGACATGGTGCAGTGCCCCTGGGCAAATCAGCTAGCCGGGAGTGGCCCTGTTTATACCAGGTTCTGTATGTGTCTGCACATATAGACAAATATTGAAGAACACACAATATGGTTATATAGTTTGCAAAAGAAGCATGTTCATATGTTGAGGCTTGCTGTGTTGCAGACATATTACATTAACACTGGTTGTCTGCATGCAAATGTTCCTACAGATTTGAGTGGTATCAGATTGTTTAGTATAAACGTGTGGGAACAATGATGTTGTGATTGTCAGTTTGTAAATGAAAGTATATTTGTCTTAGAGCGGAGGCAGCCTCAGCCACAGTGTTGATTAAACATCTAGTGGTCTGTGTTTGTGTGTATGGATAAGCACACAGACCCACTTTGGGCTCTCAGCTGATAACTGCAAACACAATGCTCCTCTCTTAACCTCTTGCCCTCCGGCCCCAGACCTGACTAATAAATCCCAGAGTGAGTAATGAATGGCCAGGCCTGTTGCATGGATTGTCTGAGTGATGGATGTGGCAACGTGGGTCGTCTCAGGGATTAAAGCAAGTGTCTGCCTCTGACCTCAATTATGGAAGTAGGCTCTTGAATATTTTTATTTGCCTCATACAGAGTGACTTTCCATTTTCTTGTCTGTTGTGAATCATCATATCTCAGTGTGAGTCCGCCTTTTAGAGTTTTGTATCAAACATTGCCTTCTTATTGTATCATCTTTGAACTGACAGTGATATGCCGCTTATTATTTTAGCTCTTCTCCCACACTGAGTGCTGGATGTTTAAGAGTGCTCACATCCTGGAAGGAAAAGAAGAAAATTATATAAAAGGCTTTATAGTGGCATGTAGTTAGTTACAGTTCGAACAAACGGACAGGTTTATAGGGAAATAAAGCAGGTTTGCAACAGTTAAGTGATTCGGGCCATTGTTTTATTTCCAAGGATCAGATTGAATATGACATGAATCTGTAACAAGATTGTAAGAGTTTAGTATTTTTCATTGTTTTCATTTTATTTTACTTGGATTTTTTTTTTATTGTTTTTTTTTGTCTCTTAGTTTTTAGTTATTGAAAATGCTTAGTTTTAGTTAACTTTTTATGAGTTTCATTGTTGAATATAATGCTTCTCTGCTATTCTGCTATGGGCTATTTCTGAGAAGAGATCCAGAAAGGTCAGGAAATGATTGGAAAATATATTTTATTGCCATAAAACTTTCACAAAGAAAATGTGAAGATGAATATACTATACTACTATATTAATGGCATTGGAAGAGAATCACTATTTACTGTAGTTGACTGGCTATAGAGTCACAAAAGGATCCCTCCCCCCAATATACCTCTGGGTATAAATTAGGCTTAAAAAAAAGATTTGAGTCAGAAATTTAATCTCGAAGTCTTTGTGCAAAGTCAAACCTGGAAAAAATGAGTCACTTTCTGATTCATATATACAGTGTACTGTAGTCTATACCCTCGTCTATACCCACATTACTATTTCTGTGTTTATTGAAATGAAATTCAAATCAATCTCTTGTGTGGTGCCTTAATTTCACACTGTCTGGGCCAGTTTGTTACAAATTGGAGCTTGTTGACAACTTGAGAGTTAGTATGTTAGAGTCCAATTTGGTTTGTGACCATGGTGGTTTGTGAACGCTAAATTGGATTTAAGTGTTCGTCAGGGCCACAGATTGCAAATCATAGGTAAGAGTTTTAGATATATCATTCTTGTGTCGGTGTAATGCACTTTCATGTCTTATGCAGAGGATTTTAGTTTGGGTGGATGTTGAGAAAAGAAAGTATTACTCCTGAAAATGGGTATTACCTCAGAACCTAAAATATTGAAGACATGAATGATAATGTGAGTCGAACAGTAGCGAGGTAGTTCACCTTTGTAAAATATTGGAATGGAAATTTTCTGTTAAATGAATTCAAATGGGTGATGTTTTTGGTTTCTGTTCACAATGTATTCTAAGACGCTATTGTTAAGATGCAAAGTAAAGTGAAAATGCAGCATGTAGAGGAAGTTAGATTTGTAAATAATCCCAGGGAATTGGAAATCATATCATTCCTCTTCCTCAAGCTGTAAACGATAACATCCGACCTTCCAGCTTCTGGTCTTTTATGTCTGTGTTTACTGCATGCCGACACACACTGGTGTACTGTAAATCCACACCAGGCAGACAGACAGACAGAGGGAAGTGGATGCTCCTGTTTCCCCTCGAGGCCTCTGGGCGTTTACTCTTCCTGTCCCGTGCTGACAGGGCTGGAGGTAACGGGCCGGTTGGAGTGCATTGTAGGGCGGATGAGGTCGGTCTCCCTCGGGACTGCACATGCTCGGCCAACTGCTGGGACGGCAGAGAATAGAAGGGCAGAGGGAAGAGAGAGGGGGCGAGAGAGGTACTAGAAGGGAGGGAGGGCAAAGGGGGCATGGTGCTGCAATGAGTCGAGAGATCTGAGGCCTTGATTATTGGCAAAAGCTACAGAGAGAGGGCCAGTATAAATTTAACAGTGAGTAATGCACGATTGAGTAACCGAGGCAAGAAGAAGAAGAAAGGAAGGGAGGAGGAGTCAGAAAGGATGCGGAGAGCAAAAGGGCAAAAAGACAAACAGAGAATAGGAGGAGAAGCCTGATTAAAGATTGAGTGGAGGGCAGAGTGAAGGGAGGAGGATGATCAGGGTTGAGTTGTTGCAGCTGTGTTGATTTAGCTTCTCACAGACCAGATTGTGTGTGTAACGAAGGGAGAGAAGGGAATGAAGCTTTGACGTCCTGAGCATTTCACTGACCTGGACACACCTGCACAAATGCCCACTATGACCAGATGAAAGATACAGTGTGTGTGTGTGTGTGTTAAATAAACCCAAAAAGGTCTTCATGCTGTGACTTACCTGGAACAAATCCTGTTCTAGAAAATAAAGAACAAAGAGCATTATGTGAATGCGGTATGACCACCAGGGAGTGTAGCTTTGAGCAAAGTGTGCGAGTGTCTGTTTGTGTGTTTGTGTGTGTGATTGTGGGTATGAATAAAAGAGATTTATATCAGAGAAAGAATGGTTTGTTGCTGCTCCTAAGAATAGATTCTGTGACGGAAATGATTTTGATGCTGTATGCAAGCCTCTGTGTGTGTGTGTGTGTGTGTGTGTCTGTCTTATTATGTGTGTGTTTGCCCTGGAGTGCTTTGCAGATCAAATGCACTTGCTGTTTAATTCACCGTCTCAACAGGCAGCTCTTACAAAGTACATGCACGCACTGGCACATGCACGTCTGCATACACTGAGATATAAACATACAGAATGAGAGATGAATACAGAGATAAAAATGAAATACATGAATGTCTTCAAATATTTGGTCAAAGGGACTCTCAATATATTCTTCTGGGAACTGCAAAGTCCATAGTAGATTGTGGATGATTGTGTTCATCTCCATTTGTGCATGTAACTGCTGTGCAGATGTTTGCCAGCTTGACAGTACAGTCTGTGCATGCAAATGTATGCGTTTTTGTTCTGTGTGGGAGTGTTTCACAAATGTTTTCCGAGTGCTATAGAGTATATTTTTTTGTTCCCAGAAGAGGTTATAAAATCGTTTCAAAATATAATCATATTATGACCAGTTCAATCAGAATCCAGACTTTGTTGTTGCTGCTATTGTGCATTTATTAATGTCACCAGACTATGGTGTTCTAATTCAGTCTCACCATATGACAAATGCGCAAAATTGATCGATTTCAGATCAATGTTCATTGCAGTGAACTCTGTTGTGCCATTTTTCATAACATCAGACAGAAATAAAAACAAAAACAACAGTGGCTAATGTAGCTTTTTGATTAGATTTGAATAAGATAACACAAGATATGCACCACAAAAGGTACTTGGATGCATAAGAATAATTTATCACATACACACATAAGATAAATGCACATATTCTAATTTCAAAAAAGTAATCACAATATAAATGAGTTTTTAATGTTAAATTGTATAAATCCATTCCATTATATGTCTATACTTGACATTGTGTTAATTACCATCTTGGCTGTAATGATTACTTGTTATTGTCAGTTTGAAGGAGAACTATTGGAAAACTATTTGACTTCACTGAATGTTGATAAATGATCGTATTGATTCATCATTCAGTTCTAAATGCACTAATAGATTTTCTGTGTCCGTTTGCTGAAAGTTACAGTGAAGTGAAAGAGCCGACTGGACTGTGCCTTCAGCAGCAGTGCAGAGTGATGTTATCTGCACTGGTCGGTTCCCCCGAAGGGTTCAAGTCTTCTCTGCTTCCTTTGTTTGACATTAAATAAGGGCCATAGTGAGAGGAGGACTGTCAGAACGTAGGTGTGTGTGTGCTCATGTGCATGTGTCAGCTGCTGCTTTTTATCCACGGACTGCCTTCCCATTCATCTGTCTGTCATCTTATCTAGACATCGTTTTTTCCTGTAATCACTTCTTCTGCCCTGTCCTCGTCTCTGCTACTCTTATCTTCTTATCGCCTGCAGATGCCTTAATGTTAAAGCGTTGTGAATCTGAACAATACGTGCGTGTCTGCAACTTTGTGTGTGTGTGTGTCTGCTTTACAACACCTGACCTTAATCCAACCCGTAAGTGTGTGTGAAACCTTGTCTAAATATTCAGCTTCTCGCATTTCCAACTCTTCTCCGATCACTTGCTGCTAAACCCACAGGCAGTTTTTTTTAAGGAGGAAGGACATTTATTATTGATTTAACCAATTAATTATTGCTCCATGAAACAAAAATCTGCATGCGCTACGTCAACCCATCTGAGATGTCAAGGCCGTGTGTTTGTGTTTAGAGCCTGATGTCGAGTCAATGAAGAAACAATGCAGCGCAGTGTAGCACCTGCTGGGTGTCTCCTGTATGTCTTTGGCCCATTGTTAACCTCTCCTGTCCTCCAGGGTCCTCAGTGATTTCAGCTGTGTCGTCCATCACTCAAGCCCACTTGTGAGGCATCATGGGTAATGGCCCCGATTCACAGTTGAAGTGCACTTAAGTGTAAAATGCGAGAAAGAGACAGAGAAATGTGAGTTTAGAAAATAGATGAGCATTGCCATGCGAAGCACAGCTACGCTGCACCATCCTCTGTCCGTTTAACTGTCAGCTTAGGGCAGTGATAGAATAAAATAGTCTCCAACGGACAAAAGGTCTTATCTTAGAGGAGGAAATTAAATGTTATTCAGATGTGGCTTTTGGCATCACAAGAACTCTACGTGAAATGTTTATAAACACAATTCGATTATCACACTCACAAATACTGATGTGATCTCTCTCACCTTGACGGTAAAAGCTGGTTCACGTCAGTCTCAAAGCTCTGATCTAACCTGGTTTCATTCAATGGATGCAGCCAATGTGAACATCAACAGACTGTGCTGTTTTCCTTTTGTGTATGAGCTGGAACTTCTTTGTATACAAATAGCAGGGCATAAACTGCGAAACGAAATGGCAGTGTGAATGCAGGGCTCACATTTTGATTAATTTATGTTCCAGTAGATTTCAGTTTTCCTATGTCATTACCTCCCCAAACGACCAAAGTTCCAGGGGGATTCAGACAAAAAACGCTTAGAAACAAGTGCATGCTCTGCTCCAATTTTCATGTATCTAGTCTCCTGATCGTTTTGTATTTTGTCGCGGTTTACATGCTCTCCAACAGTCAGATTCTCAGCTCCCTGCCAAGTTATTTATCTGTGTATTACACATACTGTCCAGGTTGTGCTCGCAAGTCGTTTATTTTCCATAGGCCTCCACTATCGTGATATATGGAGCTGTTAGATTTCTATATCACAGAGCTCCTGCCTGTAGACCAAACATACTTGCATACTATGTTGTGCAACACTTGGTTTGTCACTCTGTTATTCTGCCTGTGTTAAAGGGCAAGTGTGTGTATTTGAGTTTGTGTTGTTTTCCCTGGTCATTTATCCTATTTTGAGGCTCTTTGCTCTGCGGTCCTCCTCTTAATACCACTTTTACTCAAGTGCTGCAGGGTTTTCTTTTGCCCAATTGCTATTCATTAGTGTGGATAGGTGGGAGAGAGTGAGCTAGGCTGAGGCAGGGTGTTGTGACCGTGTTATTGTTGTCTGGATATTTCAGTGTTTTTGTGTCATTTGTTTTGGGTCAGAATGTCCTTTTTGTAGGACATGTTCATGTACATATTTAATTTTCCATTCAGATTTACAAGATCCTAATTGACTTTGACATTTGTGCCAGTTGGGGGGAAAAAAAGGACATAGGATCGTAATATAAACTAAAATGGCTCTAATTACCTCTGATCTTTACATGAATAAGCTGGTTGACATGTGTATATCTGCATATTTTTAAACATTTAATGTGTTTGTAATTCATTTTGTGTTGGTGGTAGCCCTTGTGAGCCCCCCTTCTCAGTGAGTAGGCAGTGTATTACTTGTCTTGGTGCAATGAGCCAGGCCTTGTATTAGGCAGGTTGAGCTGCAGGGGGAATTTTGTAACACTTGACCTGTTTCACTGAGTCATTTGTGTGGATGGAAAAAGAGAGGGAAAGAAGAGAGAGGAGGGAGGGTAGGGGAAGGGAGGAGAGCGCGCACAAGTGGTTAAGGGTGATCAGCGGGATGAGTGACAATGAAAATTGATTGAGAGAGGGAGAGAGAGAACAACAGCTGGAAGAGCCAGAGGGAGGAGAAATGAGATGACAGTGCCTTCATATTTCTTCTCTCCTTCTTACTCAGTTCTTCTCTTTCTCTCTGGTTTTCCACCTCTCTTTCTCTACCATCCCTCCATCCCTGTCTTTCATTCAGCACCCTCTGAGGCGGGCCTGGCTGAGTCGCCCCTCTCCTCATTACTCACCCCTTCAGCCTTAAAGGTCACGAGCTGAAAGCCAACACTTAAAAATGCAGAATATCAAACTTCTTTATGTATCTGTTGCTGGCTGTTATTAAAGGAGTGTTTATGTGTGTGTGTGTGTGTGTGTGTGTGTGTGTGTGTGCATGCATATTATCTCCATTTGTGTGTCTGGTTGCATGTGTTGTTGAAAATACTTATGCCAACTCCCCACATACATATTAATAGTGTAGTTTTTCATTTGGGGTTCTCAGCTGGTGGTCTCCTGCCTCGAAGGAAGAGTTTAAGCTGTATATCTGCATCATTGCCTACTTATTCTCGCTCTACCCTTTCTTCCTGCTGCCCTCATATTTCCTGTGTGTGTGTGCATCTGTTTTTGTATGTGTGTTTTCTTTTCCCTGGGGTCCAATGATTTTAAACGAGCATTAAGGACGGTAAAAGACATATTGAATAATATTAAAGGGTCCGTTTGCCCAAATAACAACAAAAGATTTTCAGAAGTAGTTGTGGTATCTTCATGGTGACCAGTATGGTGTGACTGGTGGAAAAGTATTCAACACATCATCCCTAGTTAGATTTTGTTGAGTGTCATTAACTGTAATCTCTGTCTTTTTTAAAACAAACAGTAATGTTAATGAACGCATGGAGTTAAACTCAATAATGGTTATCTGTATATATTTTGGGATTCTTTTATAGTTACAAAATCTCATATTTGTGCACATTTCATATGTTCATTGAATTTGTGTAGAGTGCCAGCTGCTTGTGGCTGTTTGTGGACTCGATGTTTAAGCTACATGTTGCTTGTATTTGTGTGACTTCATCACGTTCTTTGGGTTTATGTCAAAAAATGATGCATAAGTCACCTACACGGACAACAGTAGACAACCATTAATCATGCATATGAGCTGCCAAGAAAAAGAGTGCTAAAAGAATGTCTTCACTTACACTGCATCGTGTTGCATGAAATATAAGAAACTCCTTTTAGTAATTTAAGTACACTCTTTATTTGACAATAAATATCCTACAATCTATAATTAACATACATCTTTTTTTCTTTTTCTTTTTTACTACATAATAAAGTTAGTAAAATCATATAAAACGCTTTTTGCCTTTTAACTAACACTTAAAGCTATATGAGCCATAACAGGAGAAAAAAACCCTTCCTTCTGCAGCACGCTCCTTTTGGGTCTAAATTAAAACACCAAATAGAGTTAAACAACCCTGCATTGTTTCACTTTAAACAAGTGAAATCACTTTTCTAAGCTTCTGAGTTGTCCAGTAGAATCTGATCATTGACAGGTAATTACAGCTGTCAATCGTTCATTGAAACCCCCCCATACTGGACAAAATCAGGGGAATCACATAAGACTGTCTACAGTCAGAAAAAAAAAGAAAAAAAAAACAGACAAGGAGTAGATCCTGAAGTTTCTTGTTCTCTGAAACCACTTGAGTTACAATACACTGACAGGTAATTATGGACTTTTTGTTCAGTGATGCTAAAAACTATCAGGCACTGCAGCTTTAATACAAGGACCTCGAAATAAAGTTTTATCTAACAAAATAAGAATAAAAATAAAATGACAAAAAAAGAAGACATTGATGCTTTTATAGAATGATAGAATAAGAACATTTTTTTAGTTTGAGTTTTTCATGTAGTTGTGATTTTAAAAACCTAAAAATGTATGTTTTTGTAGTTTAATTGTATGCTTCAGATTTTATTTTAATATAGGGATAAAAAAAAAAAAAAAAACAGGGAGGGGGTAAGGGGAACTGCTCTCTCGTCTCACTTCCTTCTCCTTCAGCTCCATTTTCATTACCCTCCTTGTCCCCTGGTCTCCGTTGTCGCCTACTTCACCACTTCTGCCACAACTGCGTACAGTACAGCTGTAGCCTTCAGTCATGGTGTGACGGCTGCCGTGGCAACTTCAGGCTGCCGTGGTGACTTCAGGCTGCCAGCACGTCCTCTGGTGATCCGAGTCTTGATGTCAGTTGAAACTGAGCCTGGTGTTTGATGACATTTAGCATTTTACCACAAAAATTATGCATCCGTGTTGACATTCAGCCTTATGCATAAAATTCATGATGTATGTGGCACTTCTGTAGGCGCTGCAGCGAAAGAGGCAAGGAGTATGTCACAGCTGAGGCACGGACACACACAGCATACACACACACACACACACACACACATCACCATCCATTAACACACAAACTATATATACGAGCCTGTGTGTATAACTATTCTGTATATAGCCACTATAAAAACAAATGTCTCCACACATTCTCGTGAAACTCGATCATCAAGCTTTATGATTACATTTGAAAGTCGTGTAATTCCACGTTTTTCCTCCATTGTTGTGTCTTCATTATGGATTCAAGAGGAACTTCCTAACCATGTATTCACAAACACACACTCACACACACCTCTCCCAGTGGTACTTCACTTTATTCATTCTTTGCAGATTAATTCCGGGATGACACTTTTTATGATCCCCAATTTATGTCAGCAGTCAGGCAGGCCTCCCCTCTCTGCTGCTTCTCCTCTTATCTCCTCCGCCTCATGTCTCTGTCTCCTTCTACATGTGCGCTCAATGAAACAATGGTACTTTCCAGTAACGAGCAATGAGTTTGTCAGGTTTTAAAAGGAGAGGAAGACAAATGGAGGGAGGGAACGAGAGGATGTGAAGATAATGGGTTTCTGTGGTGATTAACATTCCAGAGTGGCGCGTCAAAGAAAGTGTGACTGTCCCATTGTTTCTCTACTGACAGGCAAATGAACAGAGGTCTCAGACTGGTTTCGTCTGTGGCTCAGAGGGTAATAAACATACCATGTCTAATCTACATCTAAGGTGCCTGGTTGTCTTCCTGTGTGTGGATCTGCATGTGTGTCTTTGTGTAAACTGAGTGTGACACACTCACCCATTTCTTTTTGTGGAGAACAGAGCAGTATTTATGTAGTGCAGTCAGCATGACGGTGAGTGAGCTCTTATCCTTTTGGTCAGTGAGTCACCCAGTGAGCTGACTAACTGGTCATTCAGCCTGTCGGGTGAGATCACTGGGTACCTGCTGCATTGCTGTGACACACCTGTCACCTGAAGCAAGACGATCTGAATCTCTATAGGTGTGTGTGTTTTGTCTTGAACAGGAAGTGGTGTTAGGCAAGCCACTGTTAAATTATTGTGAAAGTGACATCTTGCCCACTGAGTGAATGCTGTTGATGTATCGGAGCTACTGAAGTGATGTTAAGTGGTTTACACACAGGTACGCCTTGCACCTGTCACTAATGCAATTTAACATAAAACATAGTTCATGAATTTTTATGGAACATCTGTACATATGTATGGAGAAGTGTGCTAAAATGCAAGCTTTAGTTTGAACACATTTCAATAAAATTATGCAGTCTGTGTAAGACATTTCAGAAAAGAAGAAGAAATAATATCTTCAAAATGAACCGTCAGCCACATTCATAATGTATTAATCTTTAAGTAAATTCTCAAGCAAGAATATCAAATGGTATCTAGTTCAAGTCCTATTTGTAAGGATTTGTAGCTTTTATTTATCTCTAAATGTGATTACACTTTAAATCATTTTCCAACATTTTATAGACCAAGATTATTAGATTAAGACAGATTATTTATAATGAAAATTTCAGCATCATTTATCCTTCATTTCAACTTTATGTTGTAAAATTTGCAAGCCTAAATAGGACGCTAGTGTACTCCAACAGCCCCATAGCTGCTATGTATCATAAATTATTAATAACCAAAATTACTTTCCTTATTTGTCTTAAATATTGTCCCATTAAAATTGGCCACAGTTACTACTGTTGTACAGATGTGGATGAGGGTAGAGTTTCATTAGCAGATTAAATAATATCAATTATCTGAGGGGATTAATGGACTGTTGAACTTGTTAATGCTTCATCCAGCAGTAGGTGACCCCAGTAGAAAGCTAACCTGCCAATTTTGTGTAATAAGAGGACACACATTCTGTTTGCCTCAGGCTTTTATCATCAATATTCCCTTCACTTTTTATGCTGGATATAGGCCATAAATGCCTACCTAATCAGGTAGTCTGTCTGGAGATTGCTTATGGATCTAGAGCTGAGATCAGTTGATTTGCCACAGTCCAAGACTTTGATCCTAATGTCTCATCCGCCCTCTGATCAAAATATACGTCTGACTTTTCCTTGCTGTTCCACTGGGCTGTGCATCCACTCACACACAGGCGGTGTGCTTTGAAAGCTGAGCAGAGCAGACAGGTTTTTGAGCTAAGTTAGGGTAGGGATTAAGGAGAAATTTACTGCCCATCTAGGTGTGTGTAATAGTAGCTATTTTTGACTCTGCCTGTAGAGAGAATTGCCTGGTTTTCCCCAGAAAGGCATCAGAACCCCTTGCATCATCCCTGGTTTTCACTTGCTCCTTTCAAACAGGTGCTTTTGTAATGCACAGACGCTGTTGGGGCGACTGGTGTCTTCTCTGTAATGTTGAATATTTTGGCATGTGTGTGAATATGTTGTCTGCACATATGCTACTATGTGTGTCCATGCATGTGACTGTACTGTGTGTGTGTGTGTGTTTCCTCTCTTCTTGCGTGCCTAACTGGCTCTGACACATCTGTGGCTTTTCCAGGCGAATCAGGACCAGTGCCAAACTGCCAAGAAATCAATGCAACAGACTCTGCTCTCCTTTTCCCCTCATATTCTTCTCTCTCTCTGTTCCTCAGTCTGTCCTCCTCTTTTTTCTCTCCCTCAGCCTGACTTTGTCTCTTCCTTCTCCTTTTTTATTCCTCTGTCTTGCTTAGAGCCCTTATTAAAAATGGAGTGAGTGTGTGCTGCATATTTAAAATGGTCATGGATGGATTTAAACGGCTGATGGTATTTAGTGTCTCCTCAGGGAGCAGCTATGAGCCCTTAAGCTGACTCCTCTGACTGGAGCCTGACTGACTGGTGAGCACACACTAAACCTCTAATAATGACTTGTGTACAGACAGTCAGCTCAGTGCATACACAAATGTGTGCAGGAACATGCACACACATACATACACAAGCATGCACTTGCTTTCTCAGCACACAACTTGGCTGTGACAAGGACGCTGGTCACGTCCATTAGGTGTGGAATGTATGAATTGCAATGTGCAATAGATGGTGTGTGTTGTCTGTGTGTGTGTGCATGCTTGTGTGCGTGTGTGTATAAGATCATCGGTCAATAACTCATTAGCTTTCCTACTTTGATGCAGCGGTGGGTAAACGTTTTCAGCTGTATTTGAAGACACTCCTAAGGGTTCACAGGCGTATCTAAGTGCGTGTGTGCATTAAGGATTGTGTGCCCCCGCCTGATTGTGTGAGCGTGTGCACGCTGTTTCGACAAGCGAGAGGGTACATGTCACACTGAGACCCTTCAGGTTGAGCAGCAAGTGTTTCTGTCATGTCGTCTTTCATGCTGGCTTGGATTTGGGCTCCAATCTGCTCCTAAGTGTCCTTCACTGAAACACTATTGATTACCCCACACACTCTCAAATACAGAACATAAATTCAGCTGCTGTGAAACACAAACACATGCACTGATAAACAGACGCCTCCACACAGGGGAGAGAGGGCAAGAGCATCCAAACAGGCAAAAAAAAAATGAGAGGTGGAGAAGATTGAGGTGTTAGGTCACATCTGAATATTCAGATGAAAGGCACATAAAAGACTGTGTCCAATTGCTAACCTGTGCCTGCAACCATTTTTGTGGAGGAACAATGAGATCAGTGGCGTTGCCTTCAGTGCTTTCACTGAACAGTTGAGGATGAGAATGTAGATTTCTAAATTATTGATGCTGCAGGGATTTTTTTTAACTGCAGATACTTGATGTAATGCTGTTTGATGTATGTATGGTAGTTTGAGATCTTTCATCCATGACATGAGAGGGTTAAAGCGTGTCCATAAATGTGAATATTTGCCTCTGTGCACGTACTGTACATCAGCAACCACATCACTTTAGAGGATGGAGTCTGTGTGGGCTTTTCTTTTTGTACAAGGCCCTGATATTTGCCTTTGCCTGGCAGCATGTGTTCTTTAATTCGTGCTTAGAAAACATTGGCTAGTAGTGGTGAGTAATATGACTAAAAATTTGTGTCTCAGGATATCACAGTATTTGTTGTTATTCCATGACTGTGCCATATTTTAATTTGTATGTAAATGCAGGTTTTGAATAATCCATAAAAACCCAAACAGCTACCAGTGATCAATACCATCTACTGATCTAAACTGTTTAATACCTGTCAATCTATTAATCCTATCAGTACATGCAAATAGTTGGTGTAAAACACACTTCATTATCTTTTCATGGTCATCAGATATGACCCATTTGGACGTTCAGAGGCTTAGTAATGAACATGGAAACACCATCATCTTCTACAACATTGATTCACCAGTAAAGCCTATTAAGTTGGATCAATGACAGTGCGTGGACACACTTGGATTATGCTCAGTTATTGATGTTTCATTGAAAAAGTCAAGTTTTCATAATTTTTCTCTGTTTCTGATATTGTGAAATTTAACTTTTAAGCTCAGCTTTTATGAACATCAGTGAATTAAATATGAGAAAATACCTGATTTTCATTGGAAAAAATCTAAATACACAGAATAATATTACAATAAATGTGGATAAATGTGTTAAGAAAGGTTAAGTTAATTTGTGAATTGCGCCAAAAGTAGCACTGTGTCTATAGTTGCCCCAACAAAAAATGCAGTGTATGAAGTAGACAGAAACAGCTGTTGAATGTCAACAGTGTAATGTAGTAAAAATAGAATTTCCAGATGAATAAATATACCAACTTCTTGAACATGCATCCTTTTCAAAGCAAAGAATCATTGATATTATTTGTTATGTTGTAAAATCATAAACATTAGTAACTATTACATGCAGTTAATAGAGTTTACCTTAAGTATACTATAGTAGGACAGTATATGAAAAATCCATACCTTCAAGAAAATGACAACTAGTATGCAGGATCATTTGGTAAATTGCACCCATCACTGCTGCAGTGAGCCATGATGTATTATTGACAGTGTCGTACAACTGTCATGATGATGACCTCTGGGAATTCTGATGCATGGTACTGTAGAAATCAAAGCAAGTGCATATTTCTGATTTTCAAAGGCAGTTTGTATTAATCCACACTATTTTCATAGATTTTTGCACAGAAGCAATTTGTAATGAATGGTCTAGATGAGTGTTTGTGTATATTGTTGCATCCTTTCATCACTGCATAAATCACCAGCACCACTTCATGCCAAGCAGCCAATCAGCCACATTTAAAAACTAATGAAACCATTCTTTATCCTCATACAGATGAATTGAACCTCGAATGCTTTCTTCCCATCTCCTCTGTACTTTTTTGTTTCTGCGTCCACCTGCTCCCAGTGGCAATGCATAACTGAATAGCAATGGAGAAACACGTCTTTCTTAATGAGTGCTTGAATTCGAATTTGACAATAACGTAGGTTTGGGCATCTCGGCAGCTCGCATTGTTTTGGTTTCTCTCCAGGGGTACAGAATGAAGAGGAAAGTGAATGAATGTGGAGAGCGTGCAGGACCATAATGGCTCTGTGTGTCATTAATCAGGAACTGATGAGAGGCAGTTTGAGGGAGAGATGGGGCCTATTACTGCTATGGCGCTCTCAGGACCCCGTGTGAGGCTCCTTTAGGTTGCCTACTTTGCGGTCAGCAATTCACCAGGTACAAACACGGTAAACAACACTTGAAAGGAAATCATTATCCCTTCCCTAAAAAAAACAACAACAAAAAAAGAAAAACAACAAATTCTGCCCAGGGATCATTCGTTTTATATTTTAGCAAGCTGAAACTTGGATACTTTCAACTTTTCCAGTGTCACCTATACTATCTCTCCTCTTGGATGCGGTTCCTTTCCCTCCTACTCATCTTCTGCATTTATTTCTCCACCCTCCTTCTTGAATCTTCTGTTCTCTCTGTTGCCTATGTTCTTTCCTATATGTTGACACTCCTCCCTCCTTCTCCATCTCTGCCTCTTCGTGTGTACGTTGTTTCCTCTGTGGCAGCCTATGCGAAGAACTTAGGAGGAGGGCAACAAGAAAGGCCTGTTATGAATCGGCAAGTGTTGAGTGACATGAGCACATTGACTCCCCACGCTTCAGAGAGAGTAGAGGCAAAAGAGTGGTGGCCAAGTCCTAGTCGATATATATTTTTTTGTATTTATTTATTATTTTTCTGCGTTCTCATTATATGTAGTATTTCTGCACAGCAGGCTTCTGAATAGATTGCTCTACGGAGAGGCCATTACAGTGTAGCATCCTGGCTGTAGGGAAGAAATCTGAGAGGATACAGCAGAACTGAGGTTGTATGTGTGGCTGAGTGGTGGGTAATGAGGTGAGAGTCCCTTCTTGCCAGAGGTTAGCAGTGGTTAGGAGGGCAGGTAAACATACCAGCTGCCTCTGACTGCCTGGCCTCAAGGCCGCAGTGACACTGGTAGAGGAGGAAAAGTGGTGCGGGGGATGGGGTGAAAAGAGAACGGAAAAGCAGGACGAGAAGATGGATGGGCAGCCTGAAGGCTCTGTAAGGTAAACTAGGTTGTGAGATATTCTCAGATTGCAACATTTATTGTAGATTACAGCATTTATCAGGCTATGAACATTTAAGGTTTCAGCTTTTTTTTCCTCCCCCTACTTTCTTTTTCTTATTTTGAACAACAGAAACAGCATTTGTAAGTAGAGCAGCATCCACACGGTCCACTGCTGTCCCAATATGAGCACACATATGCCTGTCATAATTATTTCATCACCTTAATGTACGTATTTCAGCTAACAGCAATTACTTTGCATAACCACGATAATCATCCTCACTCACCTGTATAAAAACAGCTGGATAAAACTAACAGAAATGCCACATTTCCATCACCCTTTCCACATCATTTCCTGCTGTTTGAGATTTGACTGACACTGTTTTAATGATATTTCAATCTGTTCTGTTCATCTGCTGTGGATTAATGGCACCTGAGTGGATAAGAGGCAAGCACAAAAGCAATATTTCATTCATGTGTCTCGGTATTCAGTTCTGATCAACGTCTCTCCTTCATCAAGTGTAATGTATGTGTGTAAATACACCAGTGTTAGAACAGTAAATACCTCCTAGGCACTTTTTTTTTTTTTTTTAAATATAAACCTTATTAAAACACCTTTTATTGTTTTTCGGCACAGTCATGTCAGAGTTTTAAAACAATATGCATCACACATCCCTATGACATCAAAAAGACTAGAGGCTAACCATAACGTTGATATTAAATGAACAGGAAAAAAATGTTAATTGCAATTATTTGTGTGACGGTTACACAAAAAAAGAAAAAATATATAAAAATGTCAAACAATAGCTACAAACAAATACACACAAGGGAGAGAAATTAACAAGAATAAGAAGACACATATACACAAATTCACCTCAATCCACTATGGTGCAGTTTATTATTGACCACTAACACTTAAAATACATCTTGAGGGAAGAAACATTTGTAAACTCATTTATGTTTCTTGCAGTGCATTAGATAAGGTTTTCCATGGAAGAAGTGAGAGCAATTTACTTGACAATAGTTTAAACTTGATGTGCATCCAGCCAGAGTGCATGCAAGAGTGAAAGGCACGAATGGTACAACGTGATGGTTTTTGCCTTTTAGCTTTAATGCTGTGGCTGAAATGATTCAAAACCACATTATAACAAGGTCAAAACTGTGCACCCATGAAATAATCTGAACAAATTGGACACTAAAAAGTGACATTACAGTGTAGTAATTTGCTTTTTCTGTTTTGAGAACAATTTCTATATTTTCTGTGGTTTCATTTGTTCCACAATTTCATATTATAATAATTAGCTGCCGGTGCCTGTAAGACAATGCAACAGGATTTTTTTTTTTTTTTTTTTCATTTCCCGGCATCAGTGATTAAAACAGAACCAAAGCGTTAGTCCTAGAAAGCTTTTTCTGTTTGCTGACAGGATATGATTGTATTATCAGCCTATTTTTCTCATGCGTTTTGAATAATCTCTTGATGTACTCAACACCTTTAACATCATGTACTTTGATTTAGTTGTCATCTAGCCCTAATTTTCCCAGTCAAAGAACATGAAAGCGATAAGGACATTAGTCAGAAAAACAAACTTGTGAATAGCCCTGACTACTGTGTAATAATAGATAAGATAATGACCAAAAATGTATTACCAAATTCAGTGTGTCAACAACATGCATTTTACCATTTTAATTGTAACAGTAGCACAATGTTTGATAATTACTTTAATGTGTTTGATATTTAAAGTGCTAAAATAGATTTGGAAAATTGAATATGTTTGCATGAATATGAGGCCAACCTGACCTGTACTTTGTAGGCACTTGTTACTTTTCTGTTGTCTGCGCTCTACCTGATCCCTCCTACTCTATTGCTCTGTGTATGTGTGTAAGAGAGAGAGCGAGAAAGGAAAAAAGAGTGCTTGTAGTACAACAGATCATTCATGTCCTGAGTGGACAGCTACATTTGGCTAATGCAGCCCCGTTTTCTCTGCTGGCTGCAGCCGACCACCTCAGTGCCAGTGTAAAGTGGACTGTAAATATTGACGGGGAGACAGCAAGAGGCGAACAGCGACCTTGTCAGAGAGAGGAAGAAGAAAGAGAGGGAGATGGAGGGAGAGGGGGATGATGGAGGCTTGGAGAGAGGGGAAGAGGAGACGGAGAGAGAGAGTTCCTGCCTTCTCCCAAGGCAACTGAGTGTGCTTTGATGCACTGTGGCAGGGAACACACTGTCTCCCCAGAGAGGGAGAGAGAGAGAGAGAGAGAGAGGGAACAGCGTTACATGAACACACACACACCATGCAGAGTTTTTGCATTACCACTACACCACTTTCCAAAATGTCAAAACGCACGTAGACACAATTGCACGCGTGCACACTTACAGTACGTGCGGCCAGTTAAAGTATCAGTGATTTGAATGTAATCCTCAGAAGCTCTGAACTCACTGTAGATTAGAAATGACCAGCATCACCGTCCTGCCCAAACCACAAACCATGACAACAACAACAACACACATACACACACATACACAATTCAGTCAGGGCTTCCTTTAGTACTATGCCCTGTCTGAGCTGGATTTGTTGTCCAAGTGAGCACAATCAATTTGATCTGATTTGTTTGAACTAAAATGAATGGTAATGGCATCATGAGTGCAGTGAATACTAAATGACAGTGATGGTGATGGTGATTGTGGTAGTGGGTGTATCAGGTCTTCAACTGCCGTAAAATTAATGTCAGAGGTAGCTGCAGCACTCAACACTGTAGCACTTGCATTGATTGTGAATAATTTAAGCATGTAGGTGTAGATATGTCTGTGTGTCCGAGCCTGCAGTCCATGTGCGGATCCTGCGAGTACAGCCACAACCTTTACTTTATGCTATCTTCCTTCTATTGACTTTTCTACCTCTCTTGTTTTTCTACTTCTTAGCACTCAATTTCCCCTCCTTCTACCTTCCCCCACCTTCTGTATTCCCCCTCACTCAATTCAGGCAGTTGTTTTTGTGGTTGATGATGGTCTATTACCAGCGTTGGTGACTTCTCTGCATGTTTTATCCTGAATGAATACATCAGTAGATGGACAGAGTGTATGTTTTACCAATTTAACCTCAGCATCTAAAGGGTAGGTTTCCTCTTTTCTCTTAGTGAGCAATGAGATTACATGTACTGTTCTTTATCTTAATCTCTTTCAGAGGCCATCAATTCATTCTGCCCTAATCTCATCTCCAGGCACTCTGCTGTGACCATGGTAGCCTTGTGTTTTCTACTGCACTGTAGCCAGTGTGTTAGCCTGAGTTCACTGCGAAAGGCTCACGTTTCAACATAAACCAGTTTGTCTCAATTGAAACATCACCTTAAGGGGAAACCTTTGGTGGAACTTAACTTTCCACTGACACATTAAATAGAAAAAAAGAAAAACTTGCCAATATTAAAAGGGAATATTAGATCAAAAAAATGTTTGCTCCCTCAAAGACTTTAATAGGACTAGCTTGATCAAACACTATAGATTTATATAATTCACAAGACTTTGCTCTTTACTGAAAAGCGCGCTGGAGATCCAAAAGATGTTAAGAGGGGGGAAAAAAAGGGCAAGGTGACACAGTCATGACAATTATTTTGCACGTTGTGTCAAACCTCCTCAGGAAGCCATAAGTTTGAGCTATTTCGTTCCCTTTTAATAACTCAAGTTAACCCATTAGGGATGAATTTGTTCATCAACTATAGAGGCTTTTTTTTTTTTCATCATTGACCTGATGGTCTTTTAAGCTTAGACCAGACACACATATCTAAACCTTTTCCCAGTGGATCTACAAGGAAATGTTACTTTTTTAGGATCCTTAAGAGAGCATCCAGTGTAATAAAAAGTTGGTGGAGGTGTGTGTGTGTGTGTGTGTACATTCCACATGTGTTTCTGTGTGAACACAGATTTGCTGAAGAGGTCAGAGAGGGTAATAAAAACAGGCTTATCTCTACTCGTTAGGCACAGGAGATAAGAGATGCAGAGGGAGACGCTGCAGATTTGTGCTGTCGTATTACCGGGCCAAACAAGTGAATCCCAAATTACACCGGCGATGGAGCAGGATGACAGGAAAGAGGGATGATGAGTGAAGAAGGGGTAGATAGGAGAAGGGGAGGTAGGGTGGGCAGAGATAAATGCAGCAAAGCCTAGCCTGTACAGGGGAAGCTGAGGATAGGCTAGCATGTTAACCTTAATCCCTTCAGGGATAGCCACAAACACACAGGAAGAGCGAACAAGAGGTTGAGTGGAAAAGAGAGGGATGTGAGATCTTTGTCTTCTCACTCTCTCCTTCATCCCCTCAGTGTGTGATCAGCCAGTTGCAGGCAGCAGCCGGGAAATCCCTCTGTACTTATCTGAAGCCGGCCTCTTAATCACAGCCTTCATCTCACTTGGCTCTTCCTGCTCCTTTACCCTATTCTCTTTTGATACGTCTTTTCACACCTACTTTCATCAATGTCAGTCTCCCAAACTCGAGTCGTTTGGAACCAGTTGTTTCTCCTTGACTCATCTCCTGAGTCCTCTTTGCATGAATACTCTCTCCTCATTTCAGCTTTTCTGTCAGTGACTCATACGCGCTGAGTTTTTAAAAAGTGCTCGTATGTCTCCTGCATTTCTTCTCCTTTTTTTGCTCTTACTTCCAGCAGTATATTAATACAGAAATCATGAGGTAAAAAAAATGAGTGAAAAACTCCAGAAACTGGACAGATTCAACCATGCATCTTAAGGCTCAGGAGAACCTGGTGGTATTTTCAACTCGCTGAAGTGGGTTTGTGGTAATTTCGGACGGTTTCATCCAACCATCCAGCCCCATCTTCTCCTCCTTCAGTCCGACTGCCCTCTTTCACCTCTTCTTTTGTGACTCCTCTTCCTCCTCCGTGCCCCGTGGGAGGGTGGTGGTCTATGGTTGACTGGGCTGAGCCATGCACTGCTCACATATAGGAGGAGATAGATGTGTATCTGACTGGATGTTGCCTGCATTGATCCGCTCAGAGGGATGGAGCTGACCTTTAAGTGAGTTTGAACTGTGCAGTCTCCTCATTCACAGTAAAGGAAAACACGACTTTGTTTCGTTGGAGAGAGAGAGCTGCGTTAGCCTTGGGGCTTGTCTCAACCCATATAAAATTGGTAATTTTTTGCTGTCTCTGCTGTTGTTTGTATGTTTAAATATGTATGCAGATATGTTTTTGTGAATGCATGTGATGTTTTCCTGAGAGGGAACCTCAGTTGGGCAAAGTGCACAGTGCAGATTCATGTATTTGTGTAAATATGTCAGACTTTGAGTGATGTGAATACGATACAGGATGCTGCTCTCAACTGCCTCTTAATACAATAGTGTGTGTGAGAGTGTGCACATATGGGTGTGTATTGTGTGTATGAGCACAGGTGTGTGGCATTAATGTACTTTTTGTGTGGACAGGCATGTGTCTGGTTGTATGTCCTTGGCAAGGAGCTGTGGAGATGTAAGCTGGCCCTGTAGACTAACAGTACATGTGCGCGCGCACACACACACACACACACACTCACTCATATACAGGGTACTGTCTGGGATATTTCATTAGAGCAATACATGGCATGTGTCCAGGGCCAACACACAGGGCAAGCTCCCAAGTCAAGTCATTCATGGAGTTGTACCACACATCAATCCTTGAAATTGGCCTCTTTTCCTGCAGCTCTCTGTACTCCAGAGGTTATCTGAGAGGAAAGAGCAGCTTTCTACCTGAACCTGCTGGCTGAAAATGACATTGGTTAGATAATGATGCCCATAAGATGGAGGTGAGCAAAAGAGGGTCCTCTACGGAGTTAATGTATTAAAAAAAAAAAAAAAAGCCTAGCAGCGGAAAAGAAGGAGGGTGGTGTGATGATAAGCAGACACGGCATTGGAATGAGGAAGCAGTAACACTCGAAAAACAAGACAGGTATCAGGTTCACAATGGAAGGCCCCTGGCTGTTTGAGTGCGCCCACTCTGAAGAGACACAGCCCCACCATGTGGCAGATGTCTCACACTACACAAAAGTGTGTGTAAGGGGGATTATCTAATGTCAGGTATCGGCTAAAATGTGACAAATCCCAAATGCTGCCAGTATTTCACTTCCTGTTTGTATTCTGAGTTCATTTGAAAACACAATTTGTCCTTTAGTCCTCTATGCACATCTTTTAACAGTATCCTCTGCAGACCCTGCGTGACTTAAAAGTGTGACCTTAAAATGTTCTCCATGTGCCTTCTTGACTGTCCTCATAAAAATTGAGTAATTATTTAGCATTGTTAATTTTAGAGTTCAGATTTGTTGTTCCTTTATTGCCCAAAGTCAGTGTTTTATGGGTGAGTTGGATTAAAATATGTTTTACAAGCTCCTAGTAAGGCACATTTAAGATTCAGGATGTTGCATGAATAATTCTGACTGCGCTGTCTTCTCTCTTGCCCAAGAGCTGCTTGTTTTCTTTATTAATGATAATGTGCAAAGCAAAACCTGTTGGCAAAATGATATGTTTTTAATCAAATTATTCATTATGATCATGTCTTATTTTGGAAATAGCTGTTGGTAAAATGTGATCATTTGTATTCATGATGATCTATGTTCATTTTATTGTGGTTGTTTACACAAATGTCAGGTCAACGTCTAAGATGAGATGAATTAAGGATATTTTAATACGGTGTGTAAAGTTGTCACGTTATATCATATGCTATTTGTAAAATATGATCCTGTGTAAAATAGAAAAGACAAACCTGAATCCCACACTGGTATTAGAAGTGTCACATAAGAAATATTAACTTAAGACGATAGATCCACTGCAAACATTTCATCAGATTCATTCATATTTTTTAAGCTTCTACAGAAGTACAGGGAAGAAAATGTACTAGACATATTGATTTTGAGTTCATGGTGGCAATTTCATTGCCTGTGTCTTAATAAAACATATATATTCCACACTATGTATGAGCGATGTAGTTTTTGTCCCTCCACAAAGAGAAAAAACTACTTTAGATGCAATGAGGGCACCACGTTTTGATTTTGGTCCCAAGATGGGCAAAACCCAGGTTTTGCATGAGGGAAACAATAACATGGAAACTTATTTGCAGTCTACAGAGTCCAAACTAAATAATTACCTCGATTCACTGCAAGCAACTTTCTGTTTATTATAGCCGTAAAAAAATATAGAAGAATCAGCAGACCTTTTTGTTTTATCTTTAAAGGGTTGGAAAGTATAGTCATTATTCCTGTGACTCAATGGTTTAGGATGCATACTGTGCTTTGAAGCTTCAGTTCCACTTTTAAAAGTTTTAATTTAATAATTTAACTTCTTTAATTATGCCATTTCATTGTCTTTTTTACATTTGTCTGTTTTACTCTCTATTGTATCTAACTGAGTGCACGAAAACAGTTATGTTTGACAATAATGTATGCTTGTGAAAGACATAAAGAGTCCCAGTTACGATGCATGTCTTATATCTTTATGAAATGATAAAGAACATTAAAGAGAGGACAAGTATGTAGTGAACGTGAGAATGTGTGTAGGGTCACTGAGAAGAAATAAAGGTGTGATGTAATAATTACAGGGAAAAAGGTGGTCATTAGTGCATTTTTGTTTGTATGAAAGAATGAAAATTATTTTAGGACATGTTCAAAGTGGTCTATTGTTAGAGAGTTGTACCTAACAACATTCAATCATGACCTATCCAATTACTAGGACCAGGGGTTGTTCTCATCAAATGAGCTTCAGATCCTCTCTGCCCTTTTCCACCCCTTCATTAGCATAATCCTCTGGGAATACGGGGGATAATGAGCTGGGCCGCACCTTCAGTAAACACACACAGTGTGTGTGCGTGCACGCATACGTCTCTGTGTGAGTGTTTTGGTTCATGTTCAGTGTGGTCATGGTTCATTAGTGAAACCTCTGCATGATTCCTCTGGTTCATCTTAATCACCCATGTGACTTGACAGTCTAATCAAGACCCTTTCAGTTCTTCACCACCACAGTGCTACACACAGCCGCACACTTCTCCTTGTTGCCGAGTCTTTTTTTTTTTTTTTTTTTCAATTATAACACTATCCTCAATCATAGGTCCATGGGTGGATTAACTTCAATTATCTGATGTGCTGTCTTGTACTTTAGACCTCCTTTCATGTTTGTGTAATTAGTTATTGCCCCCCCTAGGTGCAGGAACCCCTTGAAAGAGCCACAAGATAAATCTACAAGGATACCACATGATTAAAAAAAAAAAAAAGAAGAAGAAGAATAGTAGTCCTTTTTCTTGACTTTTGGAACAGTGCCTTTTCTTGTGAAATTTGGCTAAGTTTGGTCTGGCTTTTCAAAGATTTTTAATGGGAACCGAAGCACAAATGAAGCATTAACTTGCATATAGCAGCATTTTATCTCTTTATAATACTACAGTATAATATATACTCTAGGCTATAATATATGCTTTTACAGTACTTATAAACCTGATTCTGCTACTCCATGGCTGTTTTTCTGTCAATGACATTAATTACTTCATATTGATTACAAGTAAAGAGGTTGAATTATTAAATTATGATCCTAATGTGTTTCACTCAGTATGGGCCTTACAAGGTGAAGTGCTACAAGGCTATTTATTATCTCTTATTAATAGGATGCAGTAGATTATTATGTAGCACAGTGCAAAACTACAAGTGTTAGCAGTGTCTAAATAATCATATGAAGGCTTTCTTACTCAGAATTATTTCTTCATTCTAAAGTGAAGTCATAACTAATAAGTAATTTACTGTCAGTATAAAACTAGTAGTAATTAATAATAGTAAATAAATTAGTTATGAATAAGACCTCAGTTACAGATCTCATAATTTAAGTTCACCTTAACAGCGAAACATCTTTTACTCATCTAAAGTGTTTAATTTCTGAATCACTAATCTTATAATACATTTAAATAATAACTTAGGTAAAATGTAGTTTCTTAGTTTTTCAGAAGCATTATGCAGGTTCTGCAGTGAATATGAAACCGTCATTTTCTGCAACGTTGATTCACCAGTGAAACCCATGTGGTGTGACAAATGACAGTGGTTATAGATACTTGTTTTTATGTCAAGGTAATGATATATTTAGCTGAAAAAGTCACTTTTCTTTCAATATAGACGATAAAATTTACTCCTGGTGTACATGAACATCAACATTCTCAGTTATTTGAATATAAGAAAATACCTGATTTTCACTGAACAATGCAAAATGCACAGGGTAATATGATAAATGGTGAATAATCAGTTTGGAAAAATAAATTTGGAACCCTGCAATTATTAATAAATAAATAGTTGTATGGTCTTAAGGGTTAAGGAACACATTTTTTGTGGAATGAACATCCTACACACCCCACCCACACTGAGTGATGCATATTAAAATCAATATTCTTGTACAACAACTTCACCACTATCAGCTAGCAGTAAATATGGAACTATTTAGGTGAAAACTGTCCTGTAATATAATCCTGTCAAAAATCTTTAATTTAATCTTAATCTTTTTAATCTTAATTAAAAAATACACTGTATAATTGGATATCATCTTCTTATCTTTTCCCTTGCTTCAGGTACTCGTCTACCAGAGAAGGGTCCCACTACAGGCAGCATCATCGGTGCCATCATCGGGGTCATTCTTCTCCTGGCCATCATTGGAACTGCCATCGCCATGTACCGCAAGCACCTTAATACCAAACTCAATGGAGAGTGAGTATCTGTGCAGCTGGCTTCAGTCCGCTTCACCTCTGGTTTTCATGTTGCTGTGTTACTGTCTTACTATTTATCAATTGAAATAGAATACAGTGTGTTTATTTATTTTTATGCCTCATTAAAACATGACAGCTGTGTGTGTTTATCTTCCAGTGGTCCACCCAAGTACAAACCCCCTCCCCCTAAGAAGACCAATAGCTCTGCAAACAGGGTGAGTCACAACAGACACACAAGGTCGACAGTGGGTGATTAACCAGACGGTCGTTTAAGGTTATAGGAAAGTAACAATGTTTATTATAGGTAGGAAGTTTGATTAGACAGGCAGGTCCATAAGTATTTGGACAGTGATCTGATATTTTAAATATGCTTGTAGTTTTGGAGTTTAATCTTCAGTAACCATACGCCTCCCACTGGAGAACATCCCATTTCTTTACATTTCTTAAGCTGTTGGGTTTCTTCTGCAGTATGTTCTGGCAAAATGGCGACAAAGTGGCGCACTGTCCTATAATTTTTCCAACATTCATCTAAATCTGACCAGAGGGGGTGGCCCTGTACACTTCTGAAGTCATCCCGTTGTACTGTTCTATCAGCGGACACATCACCAATGACCAGCAGTGAGCCTGACCCACAGGCAAACATGCACGTCCATGTCATAACACCGTCTCCACACTGTTTCTCTTCCATGCTTTTTCAGGCCTTTCAGTGTTTCTGATGTCACCAGTGGATTTTATTTTCTTTTGAAACTGTTCATTTTGCCATTTCTAATATTTTCTGTATCTGTCTGATAGATTTATTTAGTTTATTCATATTGAGATTTCCAGTGAGAAGCTGCCAAATGTAAATTCATTTGGAATCAACTTCAGATCTTTCATCTGATTCATCACTAAATCAGTCAGTTTGTTGTCCATGTAGTATTGAACCTCTGAAAACGGAGCGACTCTTGATGAAAATGGTTGTAATTCCTCAATGATTAATACAGTATTTTTGTTAAACCTCTTGAATTGAAACTGAAAATCTGCACTTCGATCACATTGTGATTACTTCATTTCTATGGTTTCAGGGTGCAGAGACTTTAACTGAACAGGATGAGATATCTGTAGAGTTAGACATGTTTAATGGAGCCAAAGGGAAAATATTTATCTGTTTTCACCAAAAACCTTAATTTTAGGGTGCATACCTAACGACAGGATTTTACACACCACTAAAATGTCGGTATTTAATTATAATGTCCTTTGCATCTGTGAGATTTAAAGATGAAAAATCACTACTCTGACATGAGATATTCCAAAAAGAAATGCTCACACACCGGACTATGTTTAACATACAGGGTGACATTTTAAGATGAGAATGTCATCGTCTGTCACACAGAACAATCACACTACAAGTCAAACATACAAAAAACATGAGACTAATCAGTAATAAGAGCACAGCAGTCGTTTTTCTATTTGCAGCTTATACAAGTGTGACATGGAAATCTGAAGACGCCAGTGGAAAAATATTAAAAATAGTCTTTATGTGAAACGGGAAACCACCTGATGTTCTGCAAATGAGCTTGAAATGAACCACATTTGCATGCTTTAAAGACATTTACAGACTTTTCAGTGGATGAGAAAATGTCACTGTAATAATTTTTTTACAGAGGTCACTGAGAATTTCTATTGAAAAACCAAAATTATGTTATTTGTGCTTTTGGTGCTTATAAAACTTTCTGTTGACGCTTTACTCTCCTTTAGCAGGTGTTATTTACTTCATCTCATCGGAATGTCTTTCTTTGTCTAGTCTACACAGTTCTGGTTCTAGATATTGTTCTAATTATAATTATCAATACGGTTGTTGTTGTTGTTGTTGTTATTGGTACTGTTGCTATTCTACTGTGAGGGTCTTCTCCACCTCTTTCCCCCTCCCCCCTTCACTCCCTCCTTCTCCTCCCCCCTGTCTCTACATGTCAGGTCCAGCATCAAAATGTGGTTCAACATAGCTCATAATAAAGACAGTAAAAATATCAAGGGCAAACTCATATACTTCATGAAGTTTCCCTTGGCAAAGGACATTTGCTCAGCTTCAAAAAGCAGCCAGATGAACATTCTGCTGTTATGATGCTGGACAAGACAAGTAAAAAAAAAAAAAAAATTAAATCAATAAATTAATGGACCATCTTTTCATGTGTTATAACACGCCTGGAGGGTTTTCCTAATATGATGATTCATTTGTGTCCTCAGCAGCTAAATACAAACACAAATCCACCCCCAGCCCCAGAGGAAACCCCCCTGCAGAATCAGTACTCCAATACCCAGAATGCTGAGCCAGTCACAGTAAGTGCACATGTCACTCACTGTTACTCAGATGTTCGTTATTACATTTGTCTGTGGTTATGTGGTCACATCTGTCTGTTAGACTACAGGAATATGCACAGACTACTGCACTGAATTTCATTAAACTTAGTGTACCGGTGAGGGCAGGGTCTGACGATCAAATACTAGATTCATTTTACAAGGATTTTTGAAACATAGAAAACGGTTTTTACTGTTCAGTCAGCAACACAAACACTGGTAACACTGGTTTGTAAATGATTTGCTTCAGAGTTAAAATTAAATTGATAAGATGAATTAGAAAAGAAATGACAAAAGTGCTGCTTGACTAACATTTTCAAGATATATGAAAAAATGTTATTACATATATACATGGGTTTATGTATATTTTTGTAATAGATTAATAAATATTACAACAGAATGAATCTGAAAAGTGAATGTATTGTAATGCACAGACAGACGTAGCTCTGAGATAAATATTCCTTTTAAGAAATCCAATTCACTCATTAATTCATAGAATTTCACATTTTTACTGTAAATAGAACTAGAACTGGCTACCACTTCTGACTTTTTGTTTTAAGTATATTTTAAGTTTTCTTTTTTTCTTTTTTACCTTAAGAAATTTTCCATACCAGAATAATTAGAGGCAGCAACTGGTGGGGGGAAAAAAGTGGTGGTTTAGTTTGAAGTTTAATGCTGTATATTGAGGATAAGAGTGGACCATAGTGGAGGTCTGCACTTTCCAAGTTACCTTCCAGCTTCAGATTATTATTATTATTATTATTATTATTATTATTATTGTCTTTGTTATTGTTGTTATTTAATAATAATAATAATAAGAAGAAATATAATAAATAAAATAATAAGCAGAAAATACGGTACGCTACCTGATTGTCTGCTTAGAATGAACTGACTCTGAGTTTTGGTTAATTTTCTCATTTGCCACATACATTGCTTCTTGCAGGACCTGGATGCCTACAATGATGAGGATCTTGTTGATGACCATGAGCACTACTACTCTGCTGCCCCTTCTGGCTGGGATGACCCGACGGACAGCGAGGTCCCACCGCCCTACATGCACACGGAGAGGGAGTCCAACAACTACCACCATGGTTCTAATGTCAACCGTGGAGACAGCTTTGTGTCACCTGCCATGTTCGTCTGAGGATACAGGCAGATGATTTTCTGAAATGTGTGAATATGCATGCATGTGTGATTGTATGAATGAAAAAGGTGACATTTCTGTATGGAAATGACTTCTGTGATTAGAGTGAAAACTTGTGAATGCTGTTGAATTTCAAGGCTTTTCTGGGTACACAGATGGTTCGCCTTTGTTGTTGTTTTATTTATGTGAGATCAGCTTACCACTACTACCTTATTATGAAATTTTGGGGTCCAGTTTTTTTTTTTGTCGCTTTCTGGAAGAACCTGACCATTTTATACATTTATCCAGTTGAGCCGGTAAAATGTTTTTAATATATGAACATGTGTCCATGACAGCTTGGAGGGATATGGTACAATCATGTTTTTTTTTGTTTTTTTTTAAGCCTGTAAATAAAGTGTAGACAAGTTTAAATGGTACATACTGTTGATGTTAGAGCTTAGTCAGTGTATTAAATGTGCACTGGTGAACATCTGGTAGGTGTTTCTACATTGAATGGCCTTGCATTATTGAATGTGGAGCTGTCACACGCATTATGGTGGGTGATATTAGTTTGGTTAACTGAAGCACAACATGTGGGTACATGCGTTACCTCTGTTTAGTACTATCTGTCTGTACTGTTGGTTTCCAAACCCAGCTGGCGTGAAGTCGGTGTAAAACAGGCGCCCTGTGGAGAAGCTATTAGCTGCAGTTAATCAGCCGGCGCCAAGACGAGCCTCACAGACCGTGACGACATTAGAGTGTAAATGGCAGTGAGGCGGGTGGCTGCTCAAGCAATATTATGTTTGTTAATGTTTGTGGTTAATTTGAAATGTTTTTTTATACATTCTGCATATGGGCCTCTGAAATCCTAGTGAATGTTCAGTGACAGAGCTCATCTTAATTGAAAGAAAGCAATGCTGCAGATCTTGTGAATAATACTTGGATGTACTGGCTTGTTCTTTTTATTCTTTTATCTGTAACTTTTTTTTTAAAATCTTTTTTTACTTGACTCCATCCTTTTACAAAGCCATAGTAACAAGGCAGTCTGCTGCTCGTACAAAGAGTAAACATGTCATTTTTAGGGTTATTTGTTATTTTACAAAACTAGAAACTTTTATGTCTATTTTTTTTTTTTAATTTCAGTTTGTCTACCAACGTGCTTAGATGGATTAGGTTAAATCTGGATTATGTCCATGAAATCTGTTGCAATTCATCTCTCTAGAGGATTAAAAATTTTTATGTTCAAGTTCAAACAGGGGTTGACAAAGTGCCTGCTAGTATACTGTTTGGCTCATCCATTAATAGAGTCAAAGGCCGAACAGTTCAGTGATTTAAAAGTAGATTTTTTGCTTCCACTCCACCCTGACCGTAGAGGTGTCTGTATGTGTGTTTAGTGCCAACCAGAGGTTTATTGTATTAAACTGCCTGAATAAAATCATCTATTTTCTCTAATTATGAAATGATGCAGATGTTGATCTATTTTCCTGTAATTGAAAAGTGATTTTTAAGATAATCTGTAAAAATTACAAATCAATAAACATTTTCATTGTAATGTTTGTGTTCCCTTTAATCATTGGAGCTGTTGTAATTTCACTATTTCACCACACGATGGCAGCAGGGACTGGAAACTTAGGTTTAGTGAGAGTAACATTTCCACTTTGTACTTTGCGATGTCACATTTAGAAAACACAGGATATTGGAAGAATTTTGACTTGCTTGAGTTATCAGATGACTTTTTTTTCTTTGTTTAACAGTAAATGATAAGACGTAGAGTACGCACAATGTCCCACATTGCAGCTGCAGTACCTAAAAGTGTCCATTTGAGGGCTCTGGTTTATAGATGAACATGCAAAAGGCTTCTGTACACCTGATACAGTGGCAGGCAGTTGTTTTCTGCTTCCTTTCTACTTGTCTGACTCATCTCTTTCTATCTTAAGCTGCATATCCTCCAATCCTATACTTACAGTCCATGAAAAGTCTCATAACCGGACTGTTTTTAGATCAGCATGATTCATTTCCAGCAGTGAAATTACACCAACAAGCAAAAAAATAAATAAATAAATCCTTCGTTTTGGAGATGTCTTTATATTACCTCCCCCCACCAATGACTCATATGTATAAACCACTTGTGCCTTTCAGCTTATCCATATTAACCGGTATGGAGTGCAGTGCTGTCCTGAATGAGTCGTGCCGGTGCAGATTAGCCTCTGGTACGGTACTGCAGATAAAGGTGAGGCCTGAGTAGCAGCCCACCATGACTCTGCAGTCTGTCCTCTGCCTGTATTCTGATCACACAGGTACAGACAAGGACTGAATCTGGGGATTTATTGCTGACATAACATATTGTGCATTTAAAGGCTTTTCAAGACTCAACACTAAGGTCAGCCGGCGTTGTACAGAAGTATCTGTTGTTTCTAACAGAGCTTTCATTTCATTTCTTTAAGTGTCAAAACAATATACATTAACTATTATTAAACTAAATGGACTTGGGTTCAGCTAATATGATTGGAAGCCAGTAAAAGTGGCTGAAATAAGAAATGAACTGATCTTTCTATAGTCCATTCTTTCTAATTATAGCTGCGAAGCAATATCCTATGCTGATGGTGCAGTATACATCAAGGTGGTTACTATATAAACATCTGGATCAATACGTATGATCTGGAAACTGGGCAGTAGTTGTTATTCTCTCTAATGGCTCTGTGTGTATTGATTGGAATGTAGGCATAGACGAAGAAGAGAATCATTTAGTTGGTCAATACTTTTTTTTTTTTTTTTTACAAATCAAGTGGACTGGAATGTAAGTAAAAGCTTTTCTTGTGCTGTGCTGGGTTACATTTCAGTAAACTAGCAGTGATCTGTGTAGTTGCAGCTTCATGGGATTAACAGACTTTGTGAATCGGCAGCCAGGTAATGAGGGAGGGAGAAGACACAGAATAAACCTCTCATGCCTTCAGTGCTGCTAAGCTGGTTAAAAATAGAGGCAGAAGAGAGGGATTGAGAGAATCGGAGTGGACAGAAAAGATGGGGGATGGAGGAAATAACTGACTGGTAAAGTAGGTGAACAGGGATTTACCGGTGACCTTGACTTGGCAGTAAGACAAACGTGTGGTATTTCTCGCTAAACTAGCAGGAGGTTGCATACATCAGGCATCCTCAGTGACTGTGGGTGCTCTTAGCAACTTGACCTGATGGACAAACCCTGCCCAGGCCTGTCATGTGTATGACAATGATGAGCATGTTTGGATGTGTGCTGTTGGCTTGGATGGTGAGTACGCACAGACACACAGTCAGAAATTACAGGCCTGGTTCAACTCGACAAGGATGTGACCTTCAAGATCTATTTTAAAAGTTGTAGTAATAAAGACAAACCTGTCACATTAAAGCTATTTCACAAAATTGGGTCAAGTTTTCTTAAGAGAATAAAAATCCAGCTACTGTTAGAGCTGCAGTGAATAATCTTTTTTAAAATCAGTTCTGAGCTATTAAAATAATCAACAGTTCATCATTCATCATTGTTTTATTTTTTTAAGAAAAAAAAAAGATCATTGCAGCATCTCGAATATCAGTTTTTCCTGTTTATTTTTTCCTCCGACAAGTAAATAACTGTCACATGAAAATTTAAGATGCAACTACTGATTATTTTCTTTGATTTCTTTTTTATTCATTAGTTCTATGTAAAATTTTAATGGTAAAAACATTTTCCAATAAACTCAAGAATCCAGGAAATGTTCAAATTTAAAATACTGGATTATAGATATTTTTGATTGAAATTATTCAAACATATTAATCAAATAACACGATCATTTTTATCCCTTTAATAGTTGATCACTTAATTAGTCATTGTAGATCTATTTTCTGTCCTTCCACCTTCAGTAGCTGCTGTAACACATGACTGAACTAACATAGAAGCAGCATGACTGATCAAAATTGTGTGCAAAAGTCTAAGGTGGAAATGAACAAACATATGTATTTCTCATTCTCCTTTCTTCCAAATAGAACGAGAAAATACAAAAGATGTGTCCACAGCCTTGAAAGACACACAAAATTCTGTAGGTTAAAGTGACCCCTGACCCCATGACAAGAAACATCTGACATGTGTTGAATGAAGCCTGGTATAAAACATCAGAACATTAATACAAAAAAAAAAAAAAAAAAAAAAAAAAAACATATTGTCTGAATAACAGAGTTACTAAACTTGAGTTTTTCCTGCAGTGCATACTTCACATATGTCTAGATTGTATCTTAATACACAGACTGAGAAATGCATGTGTGGTCATTAGAACTTTACTAAACTAACAAACCTATTGTTGGACTAGAACTTCTGCACTGTACTTTACCTGTAATAGTTGCCTTGTGTTTCTACCACTAATCTAACTAGTTATCTAATCCTATCAGACAAAGCTGATTTTTCTCAGAGCTTCATTTCTCTCCACACTTCACTTTTTTTTCATTCCTTTTGCCATCATCCCTCGTCGGGGCTCATTCTGTAAACACCAGGCCAGAAGGACAAACTGTGTGAGAGGAGAACATGAGGACGAAGGAGGCACGAACAGCGACACCATGGTGAGTGACACAGTCGAGACGCCCTCGCACAGGGGAGGCAAGAGTCTGGAGGAAGGAGAGGAAGAAGAAGAGGTAGAGAGCAGTGGAGCAGGTAGAGTCCAGCAGGGACACAGGCTACGAAAGAGCAGGAAGAGGAAGGAAGAGAAGCTTTGGGGATTAAAGGGAGGCTGAAGGTGGAGGACAGACGAGGCCAGAGGACAGCTGGGACAGGCCTGGTGCAGATTCACCAGTGCTGCCTGATGTTATAAAGCTATTACAACAGGAAGTGTAATGCATTAAGTGAAGTCTGAGGAAAAACAAATGATCTTCAACGTTTTTTTTTATTTTTTAGATTTGCTCATTTTTATTCAGACACATTCACAACACATTTGAAAATACTTACATACAATAAATCTATAAATACCTACCACTGGGCTGGAGGTGTCGCAATGTTGAGAGACCAAACTATCTTTCTGGCACACATTGTATCAGCAAATATAACAGGCCTCTTACTGTGGCACCATGTTTTTACTGAACCATCTTGGCAGCACAACGCAGCGCTACAGTTTCACAATTAACATACTTTGTTGAAAAACAGGCACCAGGGATAAACAGAGTCATCCTGGGACCAGACTAGTCAGATAATGGTTTCACAGGTTCATTCAATACCACAGCACTTTAAAGTCCACATGCTCTAAAGCTAGATCAGTGCTGGGAAATGTTTCCTCTTAATGGTGGTCATAAAGTTTTGCATTTTATGCGCAGGATTAAGAGATTTGTCCTTTTCCATTTGGAACTGTGTTCGCGCTATGATTATTTCTGAGATTGCAGTAGCAGGGGTAGTAGTCTAATTCTTCTAGTACTGTTGATGAATTAGGAGTAATGTGAGATGTATAAAAAGGATGATATTAATGTCTGTATAATATTAAACTATGGGAGTCATGTATGCAGCCTGAAAATGCAGAATTAATAAACAGAAAATAACGTAAATGTACATTTTCATAGCTGTCACACAGCTGTCAGGCATTTCTTGTAGTTGCTTACTAGGTTTGCACACACATCAGGAGTAATTTTTGTCCACAAGCACCTTCTCCCAGTCTCTTTCTGAGTTATTAATATGTTCGTTGGCAAACATGCGGTGGGCCTGGACATGAGCCTTCTTCAGCAGAGGGACCTTGCGCGCATTGCAGGATATTAAACCATTGCGTCTCAGTGTATTACCAATACTTTTCTTGGTGACTGTGGTCGCAGCTGCCTTGAGATCATTAACCAGCTCCTCCTGTGTAGTTCTGGGCTAACCTTTCTCATGATCACTGAGACCCCACAATGTGATATCTTGCATGGAGCCCCCAGCCTAGGTCGATTATCAGTCATGTTATACTTCTTCCACTTTCGAATAATTGCACCAACAGTTGTCACCTTCTCATTCAGCTTCTTACTTATGGTTTTGTAGCCCATTCCAGCCTTGTGGAGTTCAACAACTTTGTCCCTGACATCTTTTGACAGCTCTTTATTCTTGCCCATAGTAGAGATGGTGCAGTATTATTGAGTCTGTGTGCAGGTGGCTTTTTATACAGGTGACAGTTTGGAATAGGTGTTACTTCAGTGAGATTAGGAGTATGTCAATGGTCTGTGGGAGCCAACATTAGTCAAGGTTAATTGGGGATCAAATACTTATTTCCCTCAATGATATGCAAATTAATTTTTATTTTTCATTTCATGTAATTTTCTCAATATTTGTATTAATATTCTTTCTATAACTGTTCAAATAAAGCTGCCATAAAAATCAGAGACTGTTAATTTATTTCTTAGTATGACAATTGCCAAAATCAGCAGGGGGGTCAAATACTTATTTCCTCCACTGTACCTGTGAAACTAAAATAAATAAAGCACAGTGAGTGATATCACAGGGAGAATATGAAGAACAGTGTTGCCTATTGCACTTTTCTTATTGTTGAATGTGTTGGCATGTACACAGGCACATGTGGTGGTGTGACATTTGCAGTTTGTTTCCCTGGGGCAGTCGTGATGCCAGCTGGTTTAAAATGAACATTAATATTTAATGCGTTCAGCTCAGGTTACATCATTCTTCGTTACCTGCAGAGTGATTCTCTTTAACTGTCTCTGCATTTTCTCATTTAAAGGGATGGGGTGTCAAACATGCCCTTTAAAATTAATCTCTATGTTCACAGCTTACCCACAAATTATGTTTCAACCAGAAGCGTAAATACACTGATACTGTGGGTTTTATCTTCAGCGGGCCGTCGACTTTTGCGGGATAATATCCTTCCTGTGATGAAATATGTGTAAGAGGATAGCGTGACACAGAGACAAGGAGAGGTGGCTGTTACATTACACATTCAACCCCCTCCTCTGCTGATCTGCAATGTCCTGTGCCTACTTTCGTGTAACACCACACTGATATTTTTACATCATGCCTTTTCTAATTCCTTTCTCTTTTCATTTCCCTTTTTATTTCTATTTTTTATTGCTTGTTCCAACAGAAAGAGCAGTAATTTTGACCAAACTCAACCACATGAGACTCCTCTTACTCCCGTCACGTTATGCTGAGGCCCAGCTCTTGACCAATCAAACAGGGGTGTGTCTCTCCCTCTCTCTCCTCCAATCAGAGCCTGTAGCCCTGCACTGCAGATGCAGATGCAGGCAGTGGGACACTGTGCACAGATGTGGCTGTTTTTATTACAGCGTAAAGCAGACTCTCCACCTGGTAGAGATGAGATATAGAGAGAAAAAAGAAAGGGAATGGCCTTTAATCACTGCAAAGCAAAGTCAGACGCCATATATAATGTGCTGCAGCAGCAGAGGAGAAATATGCTTCACTCAGCAGAATGTGATCAGAAATGCATCATATCAAAGAGCTATGTTGGTTCTATGATGCTGTATAATAAATCAGTCTTACATAATAAAAATAATCACATACTGGTAGACATAATGTCAACAACACTATTAAAAGTTCAATATGTATGAATTGTGTATATGTGAGCTATGATGTTTATGAGATAGTTCTTTCTTTAAGTAAACTAGATAATTTCTTTTATTATTATTATTATATTTTTCCATATTAGATTACAAAGTATACGCATAAAGAAAATAGCTAATTTCTAAGATGGTGTTACACATTCTTGCCACTGTAAAGGGGCACAAGAGCAGTACTGAAGAACCCAGGAATGAGCACATGGATCATCATAGATTTTCATCAACATAGAAATTAGCGAACAAGCTGTTATGGATGATGACAACACAGTTTTTGGTGTAGAAATGGAGTCCAGCATCAAACATGCACAAATCTTATGAATACTTTAAGTTATGACATAGCATGGGCAGTATATTAAAAAAAACATGTCATGATATTGCTTTAAAAGTCAAACAAAAAATTAATTTAATTTTAATTGTTTGTTTTCTCAGAACACTTACACATGGCCCAAAGTATGTGTGCCCCATGGACAACAGAATGCCCTCAGAGCAATTTTCTTACACCTCCCACAAGAGAGGTTACATTTTTTCTGATACATCATGTAGGCACACACAAACACACTCTTATGTAAATGGGCTGGCTACTTAATACCAGGAGTTTAATCATTTCCTGCTAATTATACCACGCTGCTAAGCTGGTGTCACATTCATGCATGTTAATGTTGACTGAATTTGATAGAAGCAGAGTCACACACAGGAAATATAATGTCACAACACAAGAAGATATCCTTCAAGGACAACATTCACTTAGTGGTACAGAGGGAGTACAGGTCCCCAAAATCACATTTCACTTCCACAAAAAGTTTGGGCTGGTTGTGCATTTGACAGATTAATGCATCCCAGTCAGCCTGTTGAAATACTTAATGCTTGATTTAAATGTATGAGTGAGAAAATGAGTAAAACCAATCAGTCAAAGCCAGTCTACCTCCTCACTTCCAGATGTTTCATTTCCCATTTATGACACAACATTTGAACAACCACTTGGGGATTTATCCAAACTCCCTCCCCTTTTGTCATCACTCAGTAAATTTAATCTCAAATCACATTTCTGGGCACACGGAAAACCTTGTCATCTTATACAAACACACAATGACACAGTCCCATACATACAAATGGGTGCCAGGGAAACACTTGGATAATGATATGTCTCTCCAGAGTGATGAATGGCCAGACTGATCACTCAGTCAGAGTAAACAAGCCTTGATTTAGTAGCACAACATGTTAAAATGTATTAGCGAACATGGCATCATCTAATGAATCATGACTTATTTGTGAGTTAGAGCTACTCAAGTTAATGAGGTGTGTGTTTGTGTGTGTTCCAACCTGTTAGCTCATCAGGGTGTGTCCAGATGTTTGATCAGGGCTTCAGGCACACCCACGTTTCTCTATAATCCTGTATGAAATAATACGCCAACGTTTGGATTTATCAATGAACCCTGCATGTCATAGTCACAGATGTCACAAGGACACAAATGCATCCACTCTGATTATATTCAGGTCGAACCCTCAGTTCCATTGTCAAGCAGATTTAGTTTCACCTTTTAACATCCACAGTTCAATGTAGGTTTATTTAATATGGTGGACTTTAATTCTAATTGACCTCTGCCACTGTCACTGTCCTCTGGCTGAGTTATGCAGCTAATAAATTAGAAGTAAGCTAAAAAGCTGGGTATGCGGCATTGTACGAAATCTGGCCAGTCATCATTGGCTGTATGAAAAACTTCACTGTTCATTTGTCATTTTATTTTGTTGTGTTTTAAAGGAGTCGTTTTTGTATAAATTGCGTAAAATGAAGCCTCTGAATGAGGTTATGTGGTGACAAAATTCAAGAAATCCAGTAAGTGGGATTCAATATATTTAAGTTAAGACATGAAATTATGTGGGGGTTTTTTTGTTTGTTTGTGGGGGATTTTTGTGGGGGGTTTTTTGTGGGGTTTTTTTGCCACAACTTTTAGGGCCCCAGTGGAAATCACAATACTTTGAATTAAAACTCAGCAATGTCAGACATCAAGTCTGCAATTTCTGCTCAGTGTAAACAGATCAAACCTTTCAGGTTTACTCCCAATGTCTTTTCCTGTGAACATCCTGCTTATAGTACTGCCTCACCGTCCTCTGTATGTCTCTCACCTTGTTCATCTGCGGTTGTGTATGACCTGTGATTTACTGTGATAAAATGGTTGTAGCAGTGAATGGAAAAGTGACAATCCCTCAGGCTTTGCCAAGGATAATGTTCTGCTTGGCTTGTCAGTGCATGGGAACGTGTGCATGTGTGCAGCTATCTTTCATGGTGCATGTTCACCCATGTGTTGGCATGCATAACCTTGGGAACTATCCTTCCTTTGAGCATCATGGGATGGCTCAAAGGACAGGGAATTAGCCAATCAGCCATTAGGGTCACCCCAATCAAATGACCCTAGAGACTTCCTCCCTGCCTCCCATCCCCCTTTCATCTCACTCCTCATTACATTACTAATAACACGGAACCCACACAACCACTCATGATGTTAAATGTAAAAATGCATATTACGTGGGATGCGAATATATAAAATTAGACTCATGAATCTTCTTGGAGGAGAATATGAAGGAGAGGATGGCAGAGAAGAAGTGAAGAGTGGGAGAGGAGAGACAGTAGGGAACAAATAGAAGTCTGTAGAGGACACAAGATGGGTTGACATACAAGTGAGAGAAGTGTAACTCAAGCTATTTTCTCCCATTAGCACTTTCAGACATTTTTTGTACTTTCAACACTTATAGTTCACTAAACATTATTTGATAGGAAGAATCAGTCACACCTCAAACAGGACTCAGTGTCAGTCAATAAAGTACAAACTATGTCACTCATAACTGGTTATTAATTAGTTATAGCCTATTTGTTTGGTAAGAATTCTAAAGTGTTTTTGAGGAGGTGAAATACAATCTCAAAACAGTGAAAACAGAGCTGTGGCAGCAGGATCTGAGAGAAGAAATCACAGAAGATAAATGGAAAGGAGCTGAAGAATGTGTCCATTCGTCTTCATGCACCAGACATGGACTGATATAGTATAAGATATCACACAGACTACACTCATCAAAAATGACACTGCAAGATTTTCCCAACAGTGAATGAAACTTGACACCAGCTGGCTCACATGTTCTGGAACTGTCTAAGCCTCTCCAACTATTGGTCAAAAATACTACAAATCCTGTCAGAGGTTTTACAAAAATTACATGATCCAGTTCTAGCTTTATTTGGTGCAAAAATTACAGAGTCTGAATCATCAAACAAACAGCACACTTTGTTTTGTAGCTTATTTTGTTGAAATGGAAACATAAGTATCCTCCATCCCACTGAAATGTAAGGAATGGTGTGATGACACACAGAGGGGAAATGTGAATACATTCACTTCTTCATAAAGTCTGACTGATGAATAAAACCGGTACTTGGTATTAATCAATGTACAATGTAAAAAGGTGGTTACTGATGTGATGTGTATAAATAGGAATAAGAGGACTGTGTCTGAAAACACAATTATCTAAAAACCAAAATAAATACCATAAAGACCACTTTTGTTAATGCTCTAAAAAAGCAACTCCATTTTGTGAAATGTATACTTGTGATGGAGCAGCTGTAGGCGCACGTCACTCCCGCACAGCGAGTCCCCTTTTTGCCAGTGGGACGAGGAGGCGTGTGTAGCGGCGTGTGCAGCGCTGTGCGTCGCCGGTCACATACATCAGCTGTTCGGCGACAGTACCGAAAGACAAGGGAATGCGCAACAGTGGACGGACTGCAGAGTGGGTTGTTCACGTAAACAGTTTTTTAACAGCAAGTAGTGCGTTCGAGGGTGCACACTTGAACGCCTACAATTTAGACTCACCTGCTGCTTTGACTGCTGTGTCCTCTACCTCCGCGCGCTGGTGATGAACCAGGGCACTTCCGGTTAACCCCCGAGCTGTGAGAAATCACGTGATTCGGTCTAGTTTATTTTTTCTCTCCTATTTATTGAATTATGTTGTTTTTTTGTGTTATGTACATTTAAAGTAACAGCCATAAGGAGGGTATTTCATCAGTAGAATATTTCTGTTATTATAGGGTATTATTTGGTATTATTTTTCTTCAGTGTTTTTGTTAAAAACCTCAGTTTATCTATTTGGTATGCCCGGGGAAGGGGTTAGGGGAAATATAAAGAGGGTTTGTTTCTGTAGGAAGGTAGATATAGAATAGATTTTTTTTTTTGTATTGCACTTAATTTTGTTTAATTTTGGGTTGGGAGGTGTTAAATAAAAACACAGAAAAAGAGTTTGCAGACTGCAGCATCATTTTGTTAAAAGAGTGGAACAAACCCGTGACGATATTTTAAAGGCTTATTATTATTATTATTATTATTATTATAGTTTAGTTTTCTCTAAGATGTATCACACTTCTAACAAAGCAGATAATAACATTGTTTCTCAGCCTGTGAACTCAAACTGTTTTCATCCCCATAAGTACGCATTTAAAAAAAATCATACCAGTATCATAGATGTGTGACAACTTGTCAACTAATTCCTAGAACTAAAAATAATAATAATAAGATTTCATTTTCTACCC
>JAPSES010000228.1:9783851-9812488 GCA_029822895.1 Maxillicosta whitleyi
GGGAGGGGTCAGTGAGGACAGAGAGAGAGAGGAGAGGAAACACTCTAAAAACCACAGAGACATTTACACAACGATGGAGAAAATAGAATCAAAAATTATTTATGTTTGTAAAACATATTCTCCCCTGTCAGTTATATCTGTTATAATATGAAATGTTTATTTCTTTCCCTTAATGAAACAAAACAAGATTTTGTTGATGGAAAACATAGCATACAGAGCAGGGAAAGCACATACTGTAACAAGTATCTTAGATGTTTTCATATAGATAGATAGATGTACTTTATTGATCTGAAACTGGGAAATTACAGTGCAGCAGTAGCAGCATGACACATAGTAAAAAAAAAAAAAAAAAAAAGAAGAAAATACAGCGCAAGAGCAAACACACTATACATAATAAATTAAAAATATAAAAACAGATCTGGATAAACTATATAAAATATACTCCATGAATCCAAAAATAAAAATGATGGTACAATAAAGTGTAATGTTCAGTATGATGAAGCACAAAATCACATATAAGTGCAAAATGAAAATAGGTTTGGTTTGTGAGGGTTTGAACATCACACAGAGGTGAAATGGCATGTGTCATTTAGACCATGTTTTAAACCATGGTAGTGTACCAATGCCAAAACACATATAGTATAGACATTAACATCCTGTTATTACTCATTCCTGTGCCTATTCAACAGTCACAATGATTGTTGTCCCTTATTACAGTATTGCCTGTTGTATTAGTTCTGCAAATTATAATAACATAGATGGACGCTCCCTTCTTCTCTTCCCTCTCACCCTAACTTTCATTCTGCTGTTCCAAGATATTTGACTATGAATTGATGGGTGTGCACCACTCTTTCCACAGTAATATCCCAAAGGAATTTTCCACCAACCACCTTGTCTTATTCTCCTTTACTTACTTCTTACTTTTCACACGTCCTTGCCATCTCCTTCCTTCCCTCTCTCCCCTGTCACTGCCTTATTCCTGGCATCGTCCTTAACCCCATATGCCTTTCCATCATCTCTCCCTCATGATTTCAGACTTCTTTGTTTTTTTTGTTTTTTTTTCTTGTCACTTTATCTCCCACATCCTATTTCCTCATTCTTCCCTGCTCCCTGTTCTGGACACTGTGAGTGGAACCCAGATTATGTCAGACATTTAGAAAACCGGATTAGCTAGGATCACCTTCACATAGGCGCACATGCACGCACGCACAAACGCACGCACGCACACACACACACACACACACACACAGAAATGCACACACACACACGTATAAAGATGACTCCTCATAAAGACTATAATTATGTCTGTTCACATATGTGGACACCATTACAATTTAATATTAATATTTGCATTCATGTACTTTGGACCAAGACTCATTAATTTGACTGTTTATTTTTATTTTTTTTTATCTTTAGACAAAAGTACATGTTGTGGAATGATCTTACATATAAAAATAACCCCATAATAAAATCTCCTGTCAGTAAATGGGTGAACTTGATTGACATACACAAAGCAGACCTTAATCCCATCCAACACTGCAACAGATTGTGAATGATTCCTTAAATCAGTATTAAATCAGTCAAAAACCTTAATGGGAGATAAGGGAAAGTCTTTGGAGTGGCTTGAAAAGTTAAAATATTTCATGAATAACCTTATGAGAAGAAAAACACTTTTATTTTAGCTGCACACTGATGTCCATCATTATCAAATGATGTTCAAACTTACATGTTTTTGGGTGCCCACAGAGTTTTGACAAAGCCTGCACAATGTTGGAAAAATCTGTGATGTGACAATACGACACTTCTACCTTCATTTTTGTTCTATTAAAGGAAACTGTACCATTGCCTCCAATATACTGTCTATGGGATGGAGCTATGGCTAAACAAGCACTAGGCAAAAGCAAGGCAAGGCAAATTTCTTTGTATAGCACCATTCATAGTCAAGGCGATTCGAAGTGCTTTACAAAGACATAAAAACACATAACACATATAATTACACAGGACAATAACTGAATAAAAACATTAAATAAAAGGAAAGTGCAGAAAATATGCTCCACTACAGCAGAAACCACCGCCCCTAAGGTTACCTTCCTCTGAGTGAGCGCAATTTGCTACTTGCACCCCTGGGGGCTCAGAGAATCCCAGAAGCTAACAGCTTCTCTGTGAACAGCGGGCTAACCCTGCTGTCCTAGGCCTGAAAAATCTTGAAGCCCAATCCTTTTGTAGCCCCTGGACCAATTATGAAACCCTATATACCACACACATTTTAAACTTAGGTGTCAGAAAGAAAGAAATTAAAACAAGAATAAGAGACCTTTAAAACAAAAGCTAAAAACCGTCTTAATTAGAATTAAGAATTTAAAGTTAAATCAATCAAAAACATTAAAATTGTGGGTTGCAGTGCTGTGGATTAATTTTGATGAATCACCATGAAATATCATAAATTTTTAACCTATTAATCATATTTCATTTTCCATGAGTAAGCAGACTCAAGAAAAAAAGAGCATATATATGCACTTAACAGGTTTATTGAATACCTTCAACAAAACAACTTGAAACAACTGTTCTATCTTGTGTTTTTTTGTTGTACTCATATTTCCATCCAGAGCGCCATCGTGCCGTTTAGCACCTTCCGCCTTTATCTGTGGTTTCTGCTGCCTGTCACAGTATCAACTGCCATTTGTGCATGCGCAGTGCTAACTCTACTTGGACAAAATGCATTGCCAGAGGCATTCAGAGTCACTCTGCACTGCAGAGGGGTTGAGTGCGTTAAAATTAGTAATCAGATTAATCATGATGATGGATTAATCCACATTAATGTGTTAATCTTTACAGCCCTAGTAAAAACTAAAAGTTGCTTCTCCCTGTTTGGTTCTGACTCTGGACAATCTGCACACTTATTAAGTAATGAGGTTGAATCTTGCTGATGTGGTGTGTTCTCACCTGGTTTGTCAGAATAGGCTACTTCTACAAAGTCAAAACATAACAACATTTCACATGATCCCTAAAATTACAATCAGGTCACACTGATCTCTGAATTCCAAGCAATTATGATCAAAAATATGTTTACTGAGTTCTTGACCTAATTTAATCTGTTCATCCTTGGATTGACGTCAACGTTTGTGCCAAATTCTAATTCTGTCAAAGTGATACTGAGATATTGCATTTTAAAGATAATGGACTGATGGACGGACCCACCTTCTAATAAACATGACAGTCTCCTAAAAAAAAAAAAAGGGCTTAGTAAAGAGGGTTAATGCCTCTTTAACACATACACAACTTCCATACCCACATCATTCTAAGAAGCACTGACTCTCTTAAATGACATTTAATACAATTCAGTCAACATCTATGAGTTTAGTATAATAAAATGTACTTGTATATATTGTATACTAGTCCCATCCTGATGTTTTGTCTCATCCCTACTGTATAAACACACAACTACACACTACTGTTCTAGGCTCACCCACACATATTTTCCTGAATCTTGCACATTGGACCAATGACTCTAAAATCTCATGACTTACAGCAGCAGTACTGACTCACCCATTTTGGGTTAATGTCACACTTTGACAAATCACTAACTTTGCATACCACATAGCCTTGGGTCACTGTGGGCAGTGTGGATGATAAATACATATGACAGCGCTGCATGTGCAGAGTCCACAGATCACGAATCAGTTATTAACACAGGTACCCGACTGCTTTAGCTCTGTGACATCTTTCTCTCTCTTTTTTCATCTCCCTCTTACTCTGTGCTCCCTGCATCCCCCTCACCCATCCCTCAATTTCTGACTCAGCAGAACAGTCAGAGACAAGGTCATCTGACTGCTGTTGCCGTGGAGACCAAGAACTGGGGGATTTTTCCTCCCTCTTTTCAGTGGAGAGCAAGAGAGGAGGTGTAAGATATGGGGTAAGGGGGGAGGGGGAGACAGGAGCAAGAAACATAATGCTATGACAGAGGTTAACAAAGCATGCTAGTGGCAGCCATTTTGATTTAAATGACACAGAAAATAACTTTATTAGTTGCACCACAGTGACAAAGTCACCCTCACTGGCAGCGAAGTATGAATCAGGATCAAATTCTATCTTTTAGTCATCACTGTACTTTTGTGAATATTTCGTAGTAGCCCAGGGATTATTAAAGCCAAACATAATACAAAACCATATCATATAAATACAGTAGATTAAGGTAGAAAATTGTACACAAGCTAGATAGAATAATACAGGCTGCATCTTATTTTTCAAGTTTCTGTCACATTCATCATTCTGGTCATTTTTATTACAAGGTATTTACAAGTCTGGTCAAACTGTTGTATAATTAATATAGTCTCAGTTCTTGCAGAAAAAAGTCTACACAGAATTTGAAGTGATCAATAAATGTACAGGAGGTTAAATATTTCATGGGATTTATTTGTAATATTCTGACACTGCAAGTTATTCTGTGTGCAAATGGCAAAATTTGCTTTAACATCCTGCAATTTTAATGTATGGTTTGCCAGAACATACAAGTTTTCTTGAGTCCTTAATTTTAGAAAAATAACATGTAACTACAAGTATTTACTCATAAATAAAAACTTACATCAGTAGAATCTATATAGAGAAATAATATGGTATAATGCTGTGCACTTGGTGTTTGGAAAGCATTGTGGCCGACTGTGATCTAACCCTGGGTTTAACCTCGCTTTACTGCTGTGGGGTCGCATGGTCATCGTCTGGGCCCAAAGCAAGAAAGGCAGTGAGGCATGGTAACAATCAGCTCTGGGGATAGCAAGCGTGACTCTCAGCTTTCCCTTGCAAATCAGGCATTAGCTATACTTGTGTGTGTTCAGGAGCTCAGTGGGTTTGCATGTGTGTTCGCACTGCTGCATTGCCCCTTCAGTGAAAAACACACAGGAATGGCAACTCTGGCTGCTGCATATGGCTCAGCTTCCTTCGCTCTTGCATGTCCTCTGTGTGTTTCTCTTTCACGCTCTGCCTCTTTCTCTCTTTGGCACTGTTACAGAAAAACACACAGTCTGTCCATCTTTGCCTTCTCTTCCCTTTTCTCATACTTTGCTCATTCTCTTCTCAATGTCATTGCCTTCCCAGTCTGTTATTTCACCTGCATTTCTTTCTGCTTTCTCAGTGTTTAAAGAAGCTGTGCAATGCAGTTCAATTTGTGAGACTAGTTCATTCCTCTCTATTTGTTAATCCCATGTAGGAATGTTACAACTGTTTTATTTAGACTCCCATATGTCAATCAGAGTAACAAAATACCAGCAAGGTTTCATTCCACAGTGTCCCATCACTAAGGCACATGTACGTCATATTTTGCCTCCATTCAGCTAAAAATGCTGAATCTTTATTCTCAACACTGTGCACCTGATGCGTTGGGCAGTCAGGTATAGTCTCCAGAAGGCAGACATGACTTTGACGTGCAGAGTCACTCAAATTAGTGAAATGTATAGAAACAGTTCATATCTGACTGACTCATCATGTGGCTCTCTATCTGCAAAGTTCTGCCAAATATACACATTCAATGAACTGTAGCTTTGTGCTCTGTCTGATGCTCCCAGGCCCACCACTGAAGTGACATATGGAGGTGCTCAACATGCTCATGAAAGAATCAACACGACCGATGAGACATCCAGAGGTGCTTATCACATGCAGTAATGCACACAAATTGATTATTTGACGCTACATCAATACATTACACGATGAACAAACACAATCACGACAACTAGAATCTAACCTTGTGCGTCCATTTATACAAAATTTCAGCCTAGAGACTCGCGATGCTGCTGGCTGCAAGCCTCGGAATTCTGCAGTAAAGCAGGAGGGGCAGACCTGGCATTCTATTGGCCCGCTTGAAGCCTGGGATCAAACCAGTTGGCCAGCGATCCCATCACTGATGAGACGCTCGGGATGCTGATAGGCCGCTTTCATGAGCGATGGGCGGGCGTAACGGGACCCTTCAGTTCCCCCATTTGCTTGAGGCGGCGCTTCTTCCACCGGCGGAGTGATGCGGCAAGAGGAGTGGAGTACTGCGGCAGCACCGGCACAGCGGCGGAGGGACACCAAGTCCTGAAAAGGTAGCAGTGCGGCTCCACGGTTCTACCGGTCTTTCAACGCGAGTGTCAGAGAGCAGAGGAAGGACGCGCATCCCCCGCGTGATGCTCCGCTTGAGACCGAAACATTTCATTTGAGAGACGTCTCACTGGGACAGACTGTAGCCTTACCTTTTCAAGGTTTGACAGACTGTTTATTTAAACCCAAGAAAGCTAGTATATTAAACCTATACGTAACTTCCCTGACGTATTTTTTACTCTATTCAGTTTTCATCTAAGCTACCCCAAATACTGAGCTTCCCTACTTTTATTTTTCAAGGCTTGATATTGTGTTATCGTTCATCTCGAGAGGCTGAAACCTCTCAAGCCGTGCATCACCTGAGAGGAGAAGAGTGACTGCGCCAACATGGGGGTAAGACTGACGATTCCAACTTTTTAACTGCGTTGTAGCCCACCTGAAGTGGCCTTAAAAGTGAGAGATAGCCTGTCACCTTACTTAGCACGAAAAAAGGCGTCAAACTCATCCATGATGTAATTTTTCCTATAAGGAAACTCCGTTTGTCGGAGTGACATTGACTCTAATGCGGAACTGTGTTTTACCCTGGTCTCCTGGACTGCGACAAATTGATGTATAGCCAGGAGCTGCTTTCTAGTGCAGCTGATAGCGGCAAGAGGCGTTCAGGTGCTCACTTTAACTGACTTCAGCATGTTTTATTATATGGCTGGCGGCTTCTATCATTTGCTTTTATTGACTTAGCCAACTTAACCAGCAGACGTTTTGACTTGTCTCAGCTGGAAAAACACAGGTTATACCTTAGCATTTAAGAGGGATCTGTTCTATTTAAGTACCAAAAAAAAAGTCATGCAGGTGAGGCAACGTGCGCAAACCGAAACCCTGGAACGGATTTAGCTCCATGGAATGCACCGATTATCAATTTAAGTAATAAAGCAGAAGCAAAATGTCTGCTGTGAAGAGGGAAAGTTTAAGGTGAAATGTGTAAAGTGATGCTGAAGTCTTAAAAGTAGATTAGGTCTGTGTGCCTTAGAGGTTATTTGACATATGTGTTGTACTCAGTAGGCCTTACTTTGGCTGTAACCTTGCCAGCCCTGGTAGGTAGGCCTAATCGGTTTATTCTGGCTCTAGTGTTGGACAGAGGGACTGAGATGGACCGGTGTGTATTAGAAACTATTTCACCGTTAAAGTTAACCTTAATGCTTATGATTTCCCGGAATAAGATACAAAACTCCAGATTTTTCAGTCAGGGGTGAATGGATGCTCACAGTTCATCGTGACCTCCATAGTCCCCTCTACTGTCCTCTCCTGCGTTGAACCCTGCTGGCACTATTTGCTGCCTTTGGTCCCGTAGTGGTGAAGCATCTGTCGGTGAAGTGTGGATGCTGAGCCCAACGCGTCTTTCCACTGAACGCTCTCAGCCGAGGAGTCTCATCCTCGGCACCCTCACTGACCCATGCGTCATAATGCGGTTACCGGGAATAAGCGCCTCACCAGCTTATTTCCTCTTTAATTTGTGACATAACGGGGACTCGATAATCGCCAGGAGTGAATGCATTTACACAGTATACAGATAAAAGACACCGTACATCCAACGGCTAAACCAGCTGGTCATCAAGTTTGTTCATTATTACCTTTTGCGACATCCAATAAAGGTGTCTGTTCTTTTCCCCCAGTGATTTTGGTTAACTTTTTAGTCACGCAAATGTGTCAGTATAAGATGGTCGACAGAAAAAAAACAGCACGTCTGGGAATTGCCGAGGTTCGGATGCCGGTGTGGGCTATTGCGCAATTTCTGTTCTGTCATCACAGTCTTATTAAAGGAGTTGCAATTTCTAATCTGACCGCGGTGTGAATTAGTGCGGTGTCATGACGCTGCAGACAGACAAACATACTGTGGCGTTAGATTCACGTCCTTATAGAAGCAGAAAAAGCCGGTGTCATTATGGTGACACCCACCGATTAGGTCCCTGCAGCATCCAGCAGACCGCCGGGGAGGGTCCCTCAAGATGCAAATCGCTGAAAAGATGTCGCTGTCACGCTTTTGGTTTGGATGTGAAAACCAAGCCGGCTCCTTTAGCGAGCACTGCGTCAAAAGGGAAGGGAGCGCAAAAAGTGCTTACGCATGTAGCTACTGCTGCTGTGGAAGTTTGGTGAAGCAGAGTGAGGACAGATGCCGAGTGGAAGCACTGTGTCATTTCCAAGGATGCCACAACAGCTCTCATTAAAAGAGTGTTAAAGCGTCCCTGGCGTCCTGTGAAGGGTGTTCCCGCATGCGGGGGGTCACCCTGAATGTAAGAAAAGCATATCGAGTATCTTGATGTCACGCGTCGCCGGTCGACTTCCGACCCTGTTTCTTTTTTTCTGTGAATTTCGCACTGGCGCACTATGCTATGGCATTGCTAGCTGTCCTCTGCCAAGGCCGCAGGGGGCATCGCTTGCGACTGGTTTCTGCGTCAAACTAGAGGCGGGGCCCTCAGTGTGGAAATTCCCTATGAAGAGCTGTGATAGGTTGGCACAGACAGCCACGCAAAAACAATCCGGGTTAAGAGACAACAGTGATGCTATAGAGCAAAGCTTCGACATGTGTCAGCAATATCAGTGAAATACAGTCAGTCCTGTCAGAAACACAGAGATACTTTAAAACATCGCATTCCCTTCTCCTACACATAGCCTACTGGCCTTTCCTTTCCTTTCCTTTCCTTTCCAGTGATGCACCTGTATGTTGCAGAGGCAGATGATGAGAGTATGGGATGGGTGCAAAGTGAGATGTTGATCACGGGCTGCACACACAAATGGACTGGGTTTCACCTTCAAACTTGTGGCACGGGTGGGGGAAGGGTTTCATTGCTGAGAGAGCAAGAGAAACGACTATGGAGTGTGAGGAAGGACAGATAAGTGGTGACTGGTCTGCAGGTGCAGAGAAGGAGAGTGAGGGATGTGAAGTGAGGGAGGAGGCGTATGGAGGGGAGGGCTGCCTGGCTGTATATCCTGTTACAGGATAATGACCCGAGGCTCACATTACTGTGGCTCCTGTTTCCTTTTGCCGGCTTTATGGGATTGGTTATCAGGGGGACAGAAGGCAGATGGGATAGGCGGTGGAGAGGTGGAGCTGGGTGGTTGATCTTCATAAGACATTGAATGAAGGATGTATGTAATGGTGGGAGGGTGGATGGAGGCGTGTGTTGCAGGTAGCCCAATGCCGAAGGGAAGGTGTAGGATTAAAGTGACATGAAGGCGTACAAGTATCACCGAGGGTTTGTCAGAAGGTCATACTATCTAGGGGTGGGGTGGAAGTGGTTTCAGTGCAGTGTGGCTGAGGAGAACCTTCTGTGAGTGTTCAGACTGATTAGACTTATGTAATATTATACAGGTTTCTAGAACAGCAGCAGCATGTCCTTTTTTTAATTGCATTCAGGAGTTTGTGAGGAGGAGTTCCAAGGTGCTACTGGCAGGTTGTTCAGTTGGATGTGTGTGGCCTCTGCAGAGGCCCAGCCCTGTGTTTGGTGCAGAGTGCTGCTCATCCCTCCCCACTGCACCTGCTGCCGGATGCTAATAGGCTGCATTGTATCACGAGCGATCAGTCCCACACGATTGCTGGAACCGATAGAAAATAATGTTCACACATTATCTGATGAATCTTGTGGCCCCTCCGATCACATAGCCAGCTGGGTTTTTTGGTCCTATGGCCTATAGGGGTCAGCTAAGGTCAATTTGATCACCTATTGAAATACTCCTCTCCTGTCTCCTTCAAGCCTCTTGAGGATCTGATCAATTGATATAAACAGTAATGAGGACATTGCCCTTAGTGAGAGTACAGTTGAAGGACAGAGAGCTGATTCTGCTAATGCCTCAGTCAGCTTCTTTGCTACTTTAAGTATAACAGGAAAAAGATCAGGAAAAGCTTGTGTAATGCTAATAAAAAGTAAAGGTCACCATTGTCTCCTTCAAATTATAGCATTACTGAGGCACAGTGATTGATAGGCTGATGGTTTCCAACATTAACATGTTCATGGTCTCATAATGAGAATCGTTCAGAAAGCTTAGGTTGCTCATCTAGAATGACATGACTACTCTGTTGTCCAGGAGATGTGTTTGAGAACTGTGTGACTGTAAAAGTGTGTATCCTTCCACTAATGCACAATAGCAGAGATCAGGCACAGTGGACAAAAGCAGTATATTAACTGTGAAAAAAGTTAAAGTAAATATAAATAAATATAAATTAAATATGAATACTATTCATATCTCAAGTTGCTTCGTAGATAATTTTGCCTTGTTAATAAGATGTCATATTCATACATATTCATACACATAGGAGGTTGAATGAAATCTCATGGTGTAAGATAATGAATATTTATCAGTGGGTGGCTGTGCAGTTGTTTGGAGGTACATGTTTCTGACCTGCTGCCTACTGAGGAGTCTTAAGGTTCCATGGCACGATGCCAGGTTTGTTTCAAGTACTAGCACACTAAGACTTATAGCCTTAATCTAGACCTTGCCACAGTCACACACATGCCAAGACACACAAACTCCACTACATCATTCCCATCTCCCAGAGTGGACAGTGGACAGGACAACAATAGACTGGTGTATCTAAGGGATGAACAGATGAGGTTGTTGAAGAGACAGACAGATGGACAGGAAGGAATGGAAGAATGAGTGATGGGGTGGCTACATCTTAAATTAAGGTTTTATCAGCAGGGTTTTGTTTTTGGTTTGTTTATTTTTAGTTTTCGGTGCAAAAAATACTACACAACTAACACATGTGCTAAACACAATTAATCTGTCTTTGTCTGCAAATTTAGAGATTAAGATTGTGCCTTAGTGCTCATAAAATACCTCAATCTGTTTAATGTACAATTATTTGTTAATTTATGTATCATTATTGTCTAATCAATGACTAAATTGTGCATGTAATGTTAATTTAAACTGCCCTCAGAAGAATAAGATTGTCTCATGGGACTGTTGTGGTGAATGTTTTCCACTTTGTGTTTTTTTTTCATGGAATGTACACAAGCTCTGTCTTTATTCTTCAGAGCTGACATCGGGGATCTTCTACATTTAATGTCTTTTCACTTTGTCAAAGAAAAAGAAGAACCCTAACATTATTAGCAACACCGACAGTGATAAAGGAAACAACTTCCTTTGTATCTCTTTTTGCGCACAATTCAAAGCCTAATTATTCTGCAACAAGTGACCATGCAACGCATTAACTTACCCAGAATCTGGACAATATGACAAATGGCAATGCATTTCATTTGACTGAGAGAATGGCTGAGGATGAAGGGTGATATAGACACAAAGAGGAGAGGCCCAGTGAGCTAATCCAGTGTAGTAATCAGACTAGCTAATCCCAACAGCCCTGTCCCTTGGTGCACAGCCTGAGCCCCCTGCCGTGGCCCAGAGTCCTGCCATCCTGCTGCAAGAAACAGCAGATGGTCCAATGACCTATGAAGGTCACGTACCCAAGTCCACACTGCACACAGGCACGTGTGTATAGACGCAAATCCCAAATGTTTAAAGAACTCCTATTTTGACACATACTACTCATATACAACATTAAAGTTTTACTCAATTGTATGTTTACAAATGACAGTTTACTCAGTATCCTATAGAGAGTTTTATACTCGTATTTATACCTCAGTTAATTAAAAACAAATAGCAGACAATTGTCTAAGACAATAGAGACAGTGATACATAATCAATGATATAGATCCTCACAGTGAAAAGTTTATTTATTCATAGCATATTAAAAGTGTACATACAACTGAAATAAGAAATCAGCTTGGAGTTTTGTAAAAAATAAATAAATAAATAAATAAAAATAATAAAATAATAATAATAATATGAAGTTCACTATAAGATCTAAGTTATACATTAGTCACTTTATTTTCAAATGATGATTTGTAAAAGAAGAACCATATGTTCATAGAATGGAAAAACATGGTGGAAAACTATAAAAAGACCATAGTGTCATTCTCACATGGTCAAGTACATGGAAGTGTACAGTCATACACATTGATGAGATGGCATGGATGCTGCAGAATGATGGACTAAGAGGAAACAAGATGAAACAAAACTTGGTAATAATGCTTGAAAAAAAACTTTGAGCATGACTGGACCTTCTACTCCAAACCACTTCCTCATTTGATGTTCCTCCTGAAGTGAAACAGACCATCCCAGTAACAGTGTTTCTACTTCTTGTATTTGTGTACTAAATATCATTTGTCTCTTGTCATTGTCAGAGTCTCTTAGCAAAAGGGTATAAAAGGGAAGCAAAAGTACCACATTCCAGCTCCACTTACACATACAATCACTAGACATAATGAACCAACCGGTTATGTAGGCAGATTGATGATAACCATCCACTCCTACTTTGACAGCAAGTAGAGCACATAGTAATGGTCCAGAAAGACACCGTGTTTGACTATAGGTAGTAGTTTTTACTGGTGAAATGTATTTTCATCATTAATGTGAAATGAAACACAACTGCATGAAAAAAACATTAGAGTTACACACAATAGTAAATAGCAGAGTTTTGCATGTGTGACTCCTTGTATTGAAATAACAAAATGCTACAGTGAAATTAAAAGCAATAACTCATTGATTGGTTATGACCAATAATGATTATTTAATTATTTGAGTTTTTGGGAGTTTCTAATTGAGTGTTGGAATAATTCTTACTTTACTTACTTTACCTATTCCAGACCAGTCTCATCATCATCATCATCACAATATTGAAAAATATTACAACCTCATAGATTTTGCTCATATGTGAAGGTCTATATGCATGATTTACAAATTCCCCTTTAAAATGCCCCGTGCATGTTTAAGTTGGAGAGTACAGTTACTAAATCATGTTTCAGGAAGGTTTTTGCACGCTCACACTTCAATGCTGTCTTACCCTGAAGTTTGAAGTTGTCTCTTATCACCTAATTTCACAATAGGTCTCTGTCTTTCATTCTCTCTCTCTCTCTCTCTCTCTCTCTCTCTCTTTCTCTCTCTCCCTCTCTCCCTGCCGCAATGCGTGTAGACGCTGCACATACGGACTGTAGCCAACACAGTGACTCACCTCTGCTCATACAGACACACACACAGACACAAGCACATACAAACACACATATTCCTTGAATCAGTTTGCTACCTGTGTTACACAGCAGTGAATACAGTGTCCAGTTACAGATGCATCAATTATTGCTCTACCCGGATCACATCAGGGGATCCTAAGACTACATGGGCCACTACTGAGCTTCATCTCCATGCCAATGACCATGCCGGTCACCATGGTTACTTGCCCTCCAAACACACTCAAGAGTTGTTTACATGAGAACAAAATACAAGGTTAGCCAGAGCAGGCCTGCAGAATAATTTATGATCAAATAAAAGACACAACCAGAAATGTGAAGCAGTGACTTTATTAATTTAACGATTTTTAACTCTGTCTAATGAGCCAATATGGAACTGGATGTGGGTGATTACACTATGTAATCCATAGAGGAGCATGTAATGTTTCCTGATGAAGTCAGATGCGTTTGTTCATTAGTCTGTTCATCTGTGTGTCTGTGGGAGAGGGAGCGTCTGTAATTCCAGCCACGAGTCTCTGTTTCCTTCCTAGGTACAGAGGGACTCATTACATTACCCAGAGAAGTGTGAGACAGCTGGACACCCACGCAGACATGGACACGTTGATGCTTTCTGTGTCTACAAAGACACTTAGACACATGATTTTTCACAACTGAACGTTAATGCTTAGAGACCAAGCCGAATAACATCTGAAAAGGGCTCTAATTAGTGAAAATGCATGCAGTTTCATATATTTTTTATGGATTTTAACTTAAGTGATAAATATTATCTGTGTAAGATGCATTGTTTGTTTTTCCTTCTTATGCTATATTGATTGTTCTGGATTATTATTATATTAATAAAAAAAAATTCTAATTATTTTTTTAATGGGAGATATTTGCATAGGTCTTTTTGACTTAACATTACTCCTCAGTGGGCTCTTTTTCTTTTCTTTTTTTCGCATTTTTACCTTGTTTTATGTAAAGTCCCAGTAAACTAAATTAAATTAAACTAATTTACACAAAACTGCATTAAAACAAACAAACAAAAAAAGACATTTGCTTGAAAGGCTGCATCTATTGAAACTATATGTGTAGTAGTTGAGCAACACATCTTATCAAGTAGCTGGGTGTGTGTGGAGGGGGAAACAAGAGGCTTAGTATTTGTCACTAGTGTCGTTAACGATCATGTTTCAGACACATGCATACAAAGCCAAAACGGACACGTGCTTACTCAACATACAGTAACCACAATAAGGACCCAGAGAGTAGTCACGCTGAGAAATTCCCATTCATATTTAACATACAGTATATTCACTTACAGAACATGTGCAAAGATACTTAAAACGACCATCTAGCTCATTAGCCTATGAGAACACATTCTCAGGGTGATAAACACCTAAACTATAAGTGAAGTTGTGCAATCTATTAAAGTGGGGTCACAGCAGGTCACACACTGACATAGAGCCAACACACAAAGACTGCTGGTCAATATCTAATTAGAAGCAGACTGAAGGGTGACAACAGCTCCCCCCTCACTCCATTCACCCCTTTCTCCACCTGCTTCTCACTCTTTATCTGTCCCTTCGTCTCGCCACCCACTGGTGTCTCCTTTTCCATGCGTACACTCCTGTCTGTCATCCACGCCCTTCACATTCATCTCTCCCTGTCTCTACCTTTCATCACTTCATTAGGTACACTTCAACTGTGCTAACCCGTTCTTTGTCCTCATATCTGTGAAGAGAAAAGAAAGAGATGACTTTGTGCTTGTTTTTGTGTGTATATGGTTAGAAGTGTAGGTGTGCTTTTGAGAAGGCAACTAGTACATATATTTACAGCACTTGAAAACAATGTCGGACCTCCAAATGCATGCTTAAGTAGCCAGTCTGTCATGTTTGAGAGGGTGAGAGCACCTGAGTAGAAGTTAAATCTGTAACTTTCCGTGTTATTTCAATATATTTTATTTCTGAACAGGATTACAGAGCCACTATTTAAATCCCTTAATCTCCAACAGAAAGCCTAATGCACACATATATGTGCCGAATGTGTGCCCACACACCTTCGTTGACAATGGCAGGCACACACAGAGGATCTGTCTCAGAGGGGATGAGCAGCAGTACTTTTCCACTGCATCAGTCTCTCCTCTATGCAGCCTCTGCTCCACCAGGCCTGCCTGGTCTTGCTGCAGCAAGAGATTTGCTCACCTGTTCTTTTGTTGCAGAACTGCATATGTGTCTATTGGCACAAACAGTTCCCTCCCACTGACATGCTTTTCTCTAACTGTCATGCTTGACAGTACATTTATTGTTTGAACTTGTGCTCAGAAGTGGTCGTTGAGCAGTCCACATTTATGTGAGTGAGAGTTGCACATGTTTCACAAAGTTTTTTTTTTTTTTTTATGAAGGTGAACCAGACAGACAGGTTTTAATTACTATATCTTTTATATGTAGCAGCGTGATTTCGCAAGGATTGTACACAGCGGTGATGGGAGATGTAGTAGCAAGTTGATGTTTATCGCCCCTTTTGTTTCCCATTGCAGGTGTGTGTGCTTTGGTGCGGTCTGGGTGTGGGAGTTTATCAGGAGGGAAATATGGAGGAGTTGATTTACACTTCTTCACAGTACTTACAGTAGTTTATTCAGTGAATTTGAAGTAAAGTTCCTTATGTTTAAAAACTCTGATGTAATTTTAAGTATTATGAAAATGTCTACTCTTTCTTCCCAGACACTTTAATTATAGTTATTTATATGTGATACCTAAGTAAAGCAGTAATTGCCTGAAACTTTTGATCCTCTTGAAATGGTAATTCTTGTTTGTACCACTAGAGGGAGCTCAGTTTCTGTCTGAATTTCAGCAATGAATTTCAGTTTGATTTGTTATGTGTGCGGCATTAATATTTAATAATAATAGTAAAAAAAAAAAAAACAACAACCTTAACCTCTGACTTCCTCTTCTGATATTTTGACACATTTAAAGCCATTATTAATTAAGACCCTCTGCTTTTATTGATGGTCACTGATTATAGGATATATTGACCCGTGTGTGTTACGTGCAGTAAAATGAGACTTCCATATCATTTGTTACTCTAGCTTGAATGCTCTGAGTCCTGAATGTATATCTGACCATATTGATCCACAACCAAGGGCAGTCTGCCTGATGACTAGGTTGGGTCAATGAAGGGCCTGTCCACTGGGACACCTTCTGAGAAGGATCCTTGTCTCTCTATGTCACCTCTGACCTTAGATGAGGGACATTTGTATTGATGCAGTCCAGCAGGCTGCTTTCCTTCCGGATAACCGGCTAAAGTTACAGTTATAGGCACAGAACAGTTTGAATGTGCAGTGTTGGAAGAAATCAGGGTTATTAAGAGGTCACCCTTGTCAGGTTTAACAACATAAGCCAATTTGTTAAGGGGTGGGTATAGTAAAGAGGGTAAATGGGACAGAGAGTGCAGTAATACTGTCAGAAGCAGGAGGTTTGCATGGGCGTACTTGCTCATACATCTTGTTTACAAGCTGACTTAATTTTTTGTGATCTTTACATCAAAGTCTCACTTGTGAGTACGTTGGGTGTATTAGAGTACAACATACTGGAATCTAATTAGAAAGTCTTTGATGAAACAAATTTCATTTGTGTTCTCCTCTCATGTTCTTCTATACAGGCAGTTATATGACAAAGACCAGGAAGTAATTAGTTGAAGCCTACAGGTTAAACCATTTGCTTTTTATCATGTTTTGATGTGTCTGTGAGGCTCTGAACATCAGAGCAGAGAATTATTAGATCAATGAAGATCAAATGGATATAGCAGAACAGTCTGCACTCAATCTAATTGTGTGGTGACAGTGAAGTCTTAATATAGTTTTTCTCTAGCTAAAAGCTACCAGGGTAGTGCATGTTTCCTTTTACAACCTGACTGAATCTTATAAAGACATTCTCTTTTTTCAATTTTTTTTTTTCCAGTTGGTCAATTATTTTTATGTATTAGTTGCCATTTTCTAAACAGAATAACTGTAATTGTTACTTTATGAAAAATACAGGCTATCCCACTTGGCCACTTCATAGACATATAATACAACTCAACAGTGAAACGCAGAACTGTCAGGGACACCTCATGTTGTACACTGTAACTGAAATGTATTCCCTTTAAATGTTATGCTACTAATGTACTTGTACAATCCCTGAGAAGAGCTAAGGTTATGCACCGCGGCCCACAGGCTGCTATCTCGTTAATCTAGTCCAAAGGCATGTATAAAACATGTGTATGTGTCTGTAGTATGGGCGGTCAGACAGTTACCGCGTTGCCACCACACAGGACAAAGATGACCGATCCCCCAAGAAGAAGAAGGGGGCAGCCACCAAGGATATGGATGACCTGAAGAAAGAAGTGCCCATTGTGAGTAAAGCTTTTCCTTTATTTTTGAACATACATTAAATAATTTTGATCCTCTGAAAAGTAGACTTAATTGGTATGTATAGATAAGCCAAAGTTTTATACCATCCATGCACTTTTTTTTTTTTGGATGATGGTAAACCATTTCAATTTTTTTGAGAAATCCTTTAGTAGGATAAGATTGGCACCAATTCTCATGGAAGAAGATATTCTAACTTAGCTCAAAACATTTTTTAACTCATAAGAAGGGTGACTTGTTATCAGGAGGTCATCACTTTGATTCTACATCCCTGCACCAAGAAACCACCAGGGACGCCATGCCTGGCTGCCCTGACATGTCACTCAGGTGAACTGCATGCATAGAGTACATTTGTAACCATGTCTTATGCCTTTTACTCATTGGATTCTTAAAAAAAAACACTAATCTGAAATTATTTGCTGAAGGCAAGGGGTATTGTTTTTGGTTCAGTTTGTTTCTTTGTTAACACTTTAGCAGAAACTATTGATTGAATTCATACCAAATTGGGTTTATAGATTACCAGTGACCCATTATAATTTGGGAAAAATAGGTTAAAGTTAAAATTTGTATTAATTAAAAAAAAAAAAAATGCCATTTACTTATAGTTGCCAAATTTTCTCAAGGCTGTCTATGTCTATGCTTACATCAGCACATGCATAGACATGTTGACATCATTTGGATCGATGCCAAAATAAGCTACAATATGTGTGAGGGGCGGGGTTTATTGTGCCTTCCACCACTTGTTTGGACTGATTTCATTGCATGCAATTGTGCCAACTATTAAACACACAAAATATTCCAGAATATTATTTATATTTGTGTCTTTTTATTTTTCAGACGGAACATAAGATGTCTGTAGAGGAAGTATGCAGGAAATACCAGACTGACATTGTCCAGGTAAGCTGATGATAATTACTTTAATTCACAGATGTTGAACATGTGGCCTGAGGGTCAAACCTGGCCTGATATAAGGTAGAATCTGAGATGAACTAGTGAAACGCAAAAGTTACACTGAAGATAATGATCAATTAACAATAAGTCATTTTAGTTCAGGTTCCACATTTAGACCAATTTGATCTTAAATGGGTTAGAAAATTAAAATACTAACATAATAACCTATAAATAATGACAACTAAATATTTTTCTACATGAAAATGTTTACATTTACAAACTCAATTCACAAAAAATATGAATAACCTGAAATGTCTTAAGAGAAGTACATGCAATTTGAATAATATTCTGCCTGTTACTAAATGTTTTGTGTCTTTGTAGATCCACTGTGATCTGTAAGCTCTAATGTACATGTGCAAATGAGAAGCTGAGGCATAATATTCTTAAAATTGCACTAACTTTTCTTGATAAATTTCACTTTTTGCATAGTTGTTTATTTTATTTGTATTTTTTAAAGGATCGGTTGTAGATGTAAACATTTTCATTATGTAATTTTAATTTTTTTACTCTAAAATATAGAGAAAAGTTTGGAGTTTACATTATTTATAGGTTATTATATTATTATTTTATTGGTGTGGCCCATTCAGATCATATTCGGAGGATGTGGAACTAAAATGAGTTTGACACTTCTGCTGTAATATGTCAGTTTTTCCACTAGGTGGCATTAGAGCATCTTTAGTAGTAATTTCACCAGCCCACAAGATGCCAAGTAAAACTAACATGACACCTTAACACTCTTAAAGGTGTTTATGTTGGTATGTTTCAGTGCAGACTTGTCCTTTTCCATTAACATCTTTTTTCCCTCCAGGGACTGACCAACGCCAAGGCAGCAGAGTATCTGATCAGGGATGGTCCCAACGCACTCACCCCTCCTCCCACCACCCCAGAGTGGGTCAAGTTTTGTAGACAGCTATTCGGTGGATTCTCCATCCTGCTGTGGATCGGCGCCATCCTCTGTTTCCTGGCCTATGCAATCCAGGCGGCCACTGAGGACGATCCTGCAGGAGATAATGTGAGCATCACATACACATTCTGTACAAATATCAAAACACCTCATAGAGAATGTACTTTTCCAACTTTCTCACTCTCTCTCTCTTTCTCTCTCTCTCTCTCTCTCTCCAGTTGTACCTAGGTATTGTGCTTACAGCTGTCGTCATCATTACTGGTTGCTTCTCATACTTCCAAGAGGCCAAAAGCTCCAAAATCATGGAGTCTTTCAAGAACATGGTGCCTCAGGTAAATACACGTCATAGCCAAAATGAGCCAACTCATCTTTTCTGAAAGCTTTGAATGTAGATAGAACAAAATGTTTAAGCTTTAAAGGGATTAATTTAGGGAATTTTTAGAAACAGCTGGGAGACGCTCCAAATTTAGAGCTTAATGTGATACATTTTGGAGCTAAAACCATGTTGATTTTGTAAAGTTATAAGGAAAACATACCATGACAGACGTATTGTAAAGCAAAAGACTGCATCACAGTGATGGTACATGGTATGGCTTCTTTGCTTTGTTTTGAGAAAGAAAATAAATCCACTGAACATTGTGTTTTTCTGTTGTTTAATATGCCTGAAAGGGACAAAGAAGTTCTTTCATACCTTGTCTTTTTAGGGGTGACATTGATTCTCTACTGTATCAGTTATATATTTTCTGACTTTTTCATATTTGCTTGTTCCTGCAGCAAGCATTGGTGATCCGTGAGGGTGAGAAGGTACAGATCAATGCTGAAGAAGTGGTGGCTGGAGATCTGATTGAAGTGAAGGGAGGAGACAGGATCCCAGCTGATATCAGGGTTGTTTCAGCTCACGGCTGCAAGGTACCACACACAAACATGAACACAAAAAAGACTCTCTCTCTCTTGCTTATATATTGTCATCTTCATGTTTACCTATTCTGCTTCCCATTAGGTCGACAACTCCTCCTTAACAGGAGAATCAGAGCCTCAGAATAGGTCACCTGACTGTACCCATGACAACCCCTTGGAGACCCGAAACATTGCCTTCTTCTCCACCAACTGTGTGGAAGGTATGGTCACCATGACAGTTTCTGGAATTATAGCCAGAACGTAAAGGTTAACGCTGTTGTTATTCCAGAAATGTGGTTATATATTACATTTAACAACATTATTGCCTGGTATTTCTTCCAATTAAGGCACAGCACGTGGTATTGTAATCTGCACTGGAGACCGCACAGTCATGGGTCGCATTGCTACTCTGACATCTGGACTGGAGACTGGCAAAACTCCCATCGCTAAGGAGATTGAGCACTTCATCCACATCATCACAGGTGTGGCTGTCTTCCTTGGCGTGACGTTCTTCATCCTGGCCATTATCTTGGGTTACAGCTGGCTGGAGGCTGTCATCTTCCTTATCGGCATCATTGTGGCTAATGTGCCAGAGGGACTGCTGGCCACAGTCACTGTAAGTAGATCTGCTGAAATAGGACTTTTAATTCTACATCTCAATTACATATGAAATGCATTTACCCCACAGCCTGGTCTTTTCGATAATTTTTCATTAAGACAGACAATTTACTTACTTTGTCTATTATTTTTACTACATCTATATAGTTCACTAGTTTGATATACGTCTTTAGACATTTAAGTGTTTTTCTGCTTTCTCGTGTCCAGGTGTGTCTGACTCTGACTGCTAAGCGTATGGCCAAGAAGAACTGCCTGGTGAAGAATCTGGAGGCTGTGGAAACCCTGGGCTCCACCTCTACTATCTGCTCTGACAAGACAGGCACCCTGACCCAGAACAGGATGACTGTGGCCCACATGTGGTTCGACAACCAGATCCATGAGGCAGACACCACTGAGGACCAGTCTGGTGAGTAAAGGGGCAGAGTTGGAGAGGGACTAGTTTCATGTAAACTTGTCACATAATTATCATTACAAAATAGATGTTATTGTAATCTGTTAAATTTACTGACAAATATGTAACTGCCATTAAAGCATGTAACAATGATCATTGTAAAGAGCGAGTACCTGAATGTATTACATTTAGTAAGAATATAATATGGATATATAATATTTAGAGCATAACTTTTTTTTACTCTTTTTTTAATCTACATCCTAATGGTGATTGTGCTATAATATGAAAACATTCCTGTCATTTAGCTTCATTAACAGGTTTAATATAGCTCCAAAAGGGAGAAAAGGGAATTATTTTTTTTAACTTTTACATTACTATTTATTATAATTATTTATTAAATGTATTATAAGGTAACCCTTCCTATACTAGTAAGAAGATAGTTAAAAACATAATTATTGTTTGAAATAGCATAATTTGTGAAAGGAATAATACAAATACAAAAAAATGGCATATTAGCATGACTCCTAAACCATTTTATGTGTATTTTAAGTACATTTTACCATGTCAAGTTTACTTTAAATACTTTATTATTCATTTATTTTAGTATATTTTATTTTGGAGGTGTGGGGCAATGCACAAATGCATTCTATAATATATGATTAGATTAAGGAGAAATAAATTGATTCACTCATGACAATTATATTTGAGGAGAATTTAAAAGACTGTACCAATAGACTATTATCATCCAGTTAAGCATATTAGAATGGAGTTGGATCCCATCTCCTGACATAAAACCTACTTGCATAAAAAATCCATAATGATTTTCAATAATCACAGAACAGAAATTTGCTGTGAAAATCCATTGCATGTACAGTACCATATTAAAACTAATGTGTGTGTGTGAGATTTTTACACAAGCTCAATGTGTAACTATGCAATACTCAATAGTCTCTGTCATTTGTTGTGTGCTGTTGTGGAAAAGCTTTTTAAGTTCGTGCAGAGGAGATGTGGCACATTGTTTTTGTTATAATTGTGGTTAATGTTTGCTACTCTTCTTTTTTTTCCTCCAGGTGCTTCATTTGACAAGAGCTCAGTGACATGGCTGTCTCTGTCCCGCGTCGCAGCTCTGTGTAACCGTGCTCAGTTCAAAGCAGGACAGGACTCAATAGCCATACTGAAGCGTGACGTAGCCGGTGATGCCTCAGAGTCGGCCCTGTTGAAGTGTATCGAGCTGTCATGTGGCTCAGTCAGGATGATGAGGGATAAAAACAAGAAAGTGGCAGAGATTCCATTTAACTCCACTAACAAATACCAGGTAATGAACACAGTTATTAAAACTGAATTCAAAACATACAGATGACTCGGTATATGTACTCTTAAGTATGGTAAATGTCTGGCTCACTTCTTCCTTCTACCTCCTTCTAGCTTTCAGTACATGAAACAGAGGATCCTAATGACAACCGTTACCTGCTGGTGATGAAGGGAGCTCCTGAGAGGATCCTCGACCGATGCACCACCATTTTGCTTCAGGGCAAAGAGCAGCCTATGGATGAGGAGATGAAGGAGGCTTTCCAGAATGCCTACATGGAACTGGGAGGACTGGGAGAGAGAGTACTGGGTAAGAGATACAACTGGAGAAGTGTTAAAGACACTGTAGATGGTAAGAGATATAGAAGAGCAGTGTAAGAAGGATTTGTAGTAGTTGTTGAATCTCTTACCAGCAAAGAAGCAATTCAACTACTTAATACTTTAACTTCTCCCTTCTTCAATGGGTCATTCAGGTTTATTTCTACTCATAGGTAGATTAGTTTCACAGTTAGATGATGACATCCTTTTAACACTTCTCAAAACATAATGATGTGTAACACGAACCCAAGACGTGAGGTGACCAGAGATATGATATAATAAAAGTGCTCCAAGTTCCAGCAATCAGGACATAAAAGATAAAAGAAAGATGGGTCGATGAAAGAATGATTGTGATAAATGACAAAAATAAACCTTTTGACTAAGACCAAAGCTAAAATAAGTTTGAAGAAATTAAAAACCCAATAATCAGTACTTTTTTTCTTTAATATGGGATACTGGAAATTACATCAGAGGTGAAGTTAGGGTAGGGCCAGATGACCTAACTAAATTTTACTCTTTTACTTTATGCATCCTGTAACACTTAATGACTCACATTTATTCTCTCCCCAGGTTTCTGTCACTTGCTGTTGCCAGAGGACCAGTATCCCAAGGGCTTTGCCTTCGACACCGATGATGTCAACTTCCAGACAGACAACCTTTGCTTTGTTGGCCTCATGTCCATGATCGACCCTCCCCGTGCTGCTGTGCCAGACGCTGTTGGCAAATGCCGGTCTGCTGGTATCAAGGTGAGCTAATTTGTTCTATCAGTATTTAATCCTTACATTCCTCCAAGCTGTCCTCAAAGCATATCACATGTGATCACATGGTAAAACATCATCTTTGTTGTTCTTGACGTCATAGGTCATTATGGTCACTGGAGATCATCCAATCACAGCCAAGGCCATTGCCAAAGGAGTGGGTATCATCTCCGAGGGTAACGAGACAGTCGAGGACATTGCAGCTCGTCTCAACATACCTGTCAGCCAGGTCAACCCCAGGTAAGGAATGCAGACAAAAACACACAGAAAAGCTGCACAAGGTCAAGGAAAATGTCATGCTTTAAGACCCACATACCTTATCTTCTTAATGTCTTTGTTCAGAGATGCCAAGGCCTGTGTGATCCATGGCACAGACCTAAAGGATCTATCACAAGATCAGATGGATGACATTCTGAGGAATCACACAGAGATTGTTTTTGCTAGAACATCTCCTCAGCAGAAGCTCATCATCGTAGAGGGCTGCCAGAGACAGGTTGGGATATTGACTTTTAAGTGATAGATAGGACTTGCTTTCATGTTTTATATTCTTTGAGTAATAGAAAATTCTTAATTTTTCCCCAATGAAACATAATTCTAATAGTTCATAGAGGTTTGAATTATATTATACAGCATTATATTTTTCCAACAATAGATGGCGCCATTTAGCTTGTAATCAAGAACCCCTTAACTTGCACACAACCTCACAACAGAGTGAGATATGTTGAAATATCCACTAGCCTTATATTATTTATCATGTCTGAGTTTTACTCAATAGTTAATAATGCTAAGTAAAAACTGAGTCAATCTAAAAAAAAATTTTTCCAAAGCACATGTCGAAAAAGTTGTTTGTTGTTGTAAATAGGTTCGTTTGCATCCTGTGTATTAAATAATGTCTCCACTTGGGACTGCTTATTACATCTCTTTTTTGCTCTTCACCCAGGGAGCCATTGTAGCTGTGACAGGTGATGGTGTGAATGACTCTCCTGCACTGAAAAAGGCTGACATTGGTGTTGCCATGGGAATCTCGGGCTCTGATGTGTCCAAACAGGCTGCAGACATGATCTTACTGGATGACAACTTTGCTTCTATTGTCACTGGAGTGGAAGAAGGTGAGAAGAAAACAAAACTGGAGGCAAATGGAGAATCTGAGATGCACTACATGAAATGAGGCATTAATGCACAGTGTTCGTTTATTATGAATATAAACTAAAGAAAATGAAGTTAAGATTGATGTTATGGCTTTCCAGGTTCAGTAAGGATGGTTCAGATTTTATAGACTTCATTTGACCTGTCTCTGTTTTGCCCTTAAGGTCGTCTGATCTTTGATAATCTGAAGAAGTCTATCGCCTACACCCTGACCAGCAACATCCCAGAGATCACCCCCTTCTTATTGTTCATTATTGTCAACATTCCTCTGCCACTGGGAACTATCACTATCCTTTGTATCGACCTGGGAACTGACATGGTACAACTTGTTTAAGCACTTATCCTTTGTCATGACAATACAGCCTTATGCTCACACTGGTATTAATATATACATCTCCTGTTGATGTGTGGTTATGTAGTAGAACAGCATTAAAAGTTGACATTTCTTGCTCATCCCTCAGGTTCCTGCCATCTCTTTGGCTTATGAAGCAGCTGAGAGCGACATCATGAAGCGTCAGCCCAGGAACCCATTCAGGGACAAGCTGGTGAATGAGAGGCTTATCAGCATTGCCTATGGACAAATTGGTAGGTTAACTGAAGTCTGCTACAGCTGATCCAGGGGGTGCATTGTCTTTGATCCTTATTGAAGTTTGATCTCAGTTGCCTGAAAGTAATTTTGTGTGAAAATCATTTTTATCCCATGTTGTTTCTCACAAACAACAAAAGCAGGATTATCTTTAGTCGTACTGTTTGTACAATGTGTTGGAGAAATTAGATTTAAGAATTTAGAAAGTCTAAAAAAAACTCCATCATAATCTCTGTGTCTATGATTTTGCTCAGGTATGATCCAGGCTCTGGGTGGTTTCTTCGCCTATTTTGTCATCATGGCTGAAAATGGCTTCCTACCCTCCCGATTAGTAGGTATCAGACTCAATTGGGACGACCGAGGTGTAAATGACTTGGAAGACAGTTATGGTCAGCAGTGGGTAAGTATTTAGTTTATGCACGCAAAACCTGATTTGTAGATTCAAAATTCTGAGTAGTTTCAAGATGTCTGTACTTCATCTCAAAACATCTCTGTCCTCAGACGTATGAACAGAGGAAGATTGTGGAGTTCACATGCCACACAGCCTTCTTTGTCAGTATTGTAGTAGTGCAGTGGGCGGATGTCATCATCTGCAAGACCAGGCGTAACTCTGTATTCCAGCAAGGCATGAAGTGAGTACAATAGGTGGCACTGAATTTATGTTTATCTAATTAATTTTACATTCTAAACATGTGTATTGTTGCCTGTAAATGCATAATGCAGTGGGCTGTTGCTGCTTTAACATGTGTATGTTTCTCATTCCAGGAATAAGATTTTGATCTTCGGTCTATTTGAAGAAACTGCCCTGGCTGCCTTCCTGTCCTACTGCCCAGGCATGGATGTGGCACTCAGGATGTACCCCTTAAAGTAGGTGTTCTTACCATATGTGGTCTGTCCTTCTAAGTGAACTATGTTGTGTGTGTTTTGTGTTGCATGTTTTAATCATTTCTTATGCTTTCTTGGTTTTTCCCATAGGCCTACCTGGTGGTTTTGTGCATTCCCCTATAGTTTTCTCATCTTTGTTTATGATGAAGTCCGAAAACTTCTCCTCCGCCGAAACCCTGGAGGTTTGTATTCATTTCCTAAGCCTTCATCCACACTGATTTACACACTAGTTTATATATGCATCCATACCACTCCAGTGTTTTAGAATCCCTAAAATGGACACCTTTGTAAGTAAGTAAATGTCATTTCTATAGCACTTTTCACAGATAAAATTACAAGGTCAAACTAAAATCACAGCTGAGATTCAAATATCATACATACACCAAGATAAAAACAAAGCAATAACACAAGCCGAAAAAGAAAAAAACATCAACCCCGGCTAAACGCCTGCCGAAAAGGATACGTTTTAAGCTCCTTCTTAAAGATATCAATGGACTCTGTGCTGCGTAGAGTTAGAGGTAGTGCATTCCATAGGCGTGGAGCACTGGCTCTCCTCAGGTTCTAAACTGAGTGCCAGGAACCATCAAGAGTCTCTGGTTTGATGACCTTAATGAGCATGAGGCAGAATAGTGTCTCAGGAGCTTAAGTATGTACAAAGGGGCTTAATCGTGAAGGGTTCCAAAGGAAAAACTAAAATCTTAAACTGAATTGTATGATCCAATTCACTTTTTGAAACCATATATCTCAGTTTTAAAATAGTCCCCAAGTGATAAAATCAGTTTTTACTAGCTGCTTACAGTGACAGTCCAAGGACGCAGCTTTGTCAATGAAAACTCCCGGGTTGTGTAGGTTAGACTGGACATCATCTGTAGCAGCGCAGCAGTCATAGCACACACTGAACGTGGAGGTTGATAGGGTTTGAGGAAGTGACAGAACAAACAATATAGACAAAAGACGAGATGCAAAGGCAGCGGCTGTGCCAGTCACAGGCGCCATCTTAATTCTCACTTTTGGAAAACACATCAGACCCTGTTTTAGTTTTGTTGCTTTGTAGTCTGAATATACAGAAAGTGAGACTTCCAAGCACTGCCTGCTTCTCTAATTCACTGTTCATGTCATGTTTCACAAGAAAACAAGAAGTCAGCTTTAACTACAAGCTCTCCATTTAACATAGACACAAAATTAAAGGCATTTCTGTTGTTGTTGTCTCTGCAAGCAGCTGCACTGTATCATGATGCTGCTGATTACATTCACAGCAGGCGAGCTGTTACATGAGCAATTTGTGACCATTCCTGGAGTGTCATCAGCCCCCTGTGGGCCTGTATTATGCTTTTCTGCCATTTTAAATCACACTATGAATTAATACTGTATTAGTGTGCATGTAACTTGAGTCTACCAAACTTTTATAACTTAATTCTATTTTAATTGCCAGCTGTATTGTATTCAACACATTGTTTAATTAACCCTTTTTTTTTGTCTTTTCTTCTATTTGTGTTCCAGGTTGGGTGGAAAAGGAGACATATTATTGATCGAAAGAGCATCTTTGCTCAAACCCCCTACATCTTCCACTTATTTCTCCCTTCTGTCACTCCATCCCTGGCAAGACACATTTTCAGACGCCCTTCCCCTTTAAAGACAAAAACCGCTTCAAAGCAATTTTCATCACAACTGCCCCAAAGATTAAAAACAGCAAAAGCACCTTTACAACTTTCTACATCGCCTCCCGCCCCTCCCCATCTCCCAGTTTCTCCTATGATACTCTTTGCATGTGTTCTCTCACTGCTGTGTACATAAACCAATATATCTACCAAACGGCAGCTGCATATTGTGTATGTAGATTTGAACGAGCTAAGGATACAAAGGGAGTGTCTATGCTCTGCAAAAAAGGGCCATCCTGCTCCTTCTCCCTCCCTGTTTTTCCCGTGCTTCCCCCCAGCCCCTGTCCCCTTGTCTTTCTCCATACCTTCCTTCCTCCCTCTTGTCCCACCTCGCCAACCCTTTGCTTGTCCTCCAATCTCGCACACACATGAAGTCATACAGTGAGACCTCACCGCTGACACCACTTCGACTGCCACCTCTCGCCTCTGTCTCCTGTCTGTGGAGGACCAGTGGAGTGGTCACCTCCCTGTCCTTCTCACGGTGTCCATTTTCCGTCTTTCTTTTCTCAACGGCCACAGTGTTGTTGTTTCTTTTTTAATATGTGGGTTGGTGGGGGGGTTCAGTGATTTTACTTGTCTTTTTTAATTTCTAAGATCGGAGGGGGGGTGTGTGAGAGCTGCTTCTCCTTATTTAGGCCTAACAAAGCACACCCCATTGCACCCTGTCCCACCCCCCACCCCCCAC